>JAUOZQ010000287.1:0-54657 GCA_030710315.1 Anomotaenia brevis
TAAAACCGCTCAGGTTTGGCAATTGTGCATACCGGTAGATTTGGGAGTAGCTACTTTTATCATTTTCTGATTCTGGTGTCTGGGGTGAATCCTTGCGATGATACAGGTCATTCTTGTCCACGGTTTAGGTGGGGGTTTCAGAAATCCATTCGTGAAGAAGAAGGGTTGACCGTTTTAACGGAATCACTGAAATAACCAAATATGGATCGTGGAACAACTATGCAGAACGTTCTGTATAACAATAGAATTGGAATCATAGAGAAGTCCTTTGATTTTGACAGGAGAAGAGTTAGACCACAGAGGGCATGGCTTTACCTCTTATGGAAGTGCATTGTGCTAACCCATTTGGATTGTTTTGGGAAATCGATGCAACTCACTTGCAAGCTGACGATGTTGAATTGGCATGCAAACTAGGCTATTTTAATTCAGCAGACAAATATTTGGTAAATACTTTTGGACGAACTGGATGGCTTTCATGGCAAATCATTTAATTTTCACTTGACAAAAATTTTAGCTTCTGAGCCTTAAAAATGGGCTTCTCTATTTGAAACCACCCAGCTTAAGGTAATAATAACTCTATTTTACGGCACGGAGAAGAAAACAGGTAAATGGCCGTTGTTTACTTGAGAAGTATGCTTAAATATTTTGATAGTGTTCAGACTTGTATCCATGGGAAGCATGTGCGTGCTCCTTTCTAGAGCGGTAAACAATAAATGAATAAGTAAATCCAGTTCACTGACTAACATTTTTGTGCTACTGTCTGTCTAACTCGTCAAGTGATACATACATCGATTTATTGGACATTAGTACATACCTCTCTGACTCGAGTCTAAACTGCCTTAGAAACGAATGAACAAATCATGATTGGTTGTTTTTTCCTCAGTTAAAAACTAAAAGCTTTCTTTGGTATTCCCGAACGTGATGACAGCGAAAATGGATGATGAATGGAACCTAGGCTGTATTAAACATCAATTTGACCTCTTTTCCACGTTATTGATAATTTAATTGCTACTGAATACAATAAATAGAAGTTAATTTTTAGATATCACCCCAACTGGACTACCAAAACGAGTTTATTGAATGAACTCATAATAGACAACTTCTGCGTAAGGCAGGTAGATAGTGGTAATGTACGCTGGTTCAACGAGGTAATACGCCACGGGTGGGGGTCTGCTGTAGTACGATGCGAGGTGCTGCTGCAGTTGCTCCTCCATTATGCGCGTATTATTCGAGACGGCGATTGAATCCATCGCCCAGCCTAAGGCGACTTGGGAATATCTCCCTCTATATATGCTGAAATTCGTGTCGTATTCCGTGGATGGGTAGTTAAAACTCCCGTTTGAATTGTTAGAATTCATGTCTGTGTTTGGGACCTTTAAAATGCAATTAAAGGTCTAAAAGAGATGATTATACTGTTGGGAGGATCATCAACTTATCAGAGCGAAAGCGTGAAATTATGTCCTGTCGTGACTAAGAGAACCGTTCGATTATCGATTTTGCCAAAACGGTTACTTAGGCAGTCATAATCACACCCATCATAGTCTACCGCTCCACCTCAGAGCATTTAAATGAAAGCGATGATCGAAATGTTCTAGCTTGTCATAGAGTTAACAGTATGAAAAGAGCCCAGCTTACTCTGTACAATGTAGTAAAAAGGGCGAACCTTTCAAGTTCAATAATAACTGGTTGTTTGGATTCACTATAAATTTAAACTACTGATCAAAGATCGCTCATGACCAGAGCTAACTTTCAATCGATTCATAATTAGTCTAACCGCTGCTTACAAATGATCTGAACAGCCCTCAATCGAACAATCGTCATCGTTACCTTAATCATCATCCGTAACGAAGTTCTTGATTCCTTCATGGCGTGATACCTGCTGTGTGGAGAGAGTCTTGCACTGTCCTGATGAAACACCACTGTAGATTTTAGCGTTAATTGTTGAATCATTAAGTGGTAATTAAGAAGAGGCTTTTCCAATAAAGTTTTTATATATGCTCCAGGGCATAAAAAGAATGTTCAGCTCCTTTAGACTTTAGGAAATACTCCTGACATATCGTTCAAATTAAAAAGTAAAATTTGGAATTTGAGTGACCCGATATCATCCAGTCTGGTAAGATCCGTCTGTCCTTCAAATCCTACTACTTGAATCCCAAAACAGAACAGCCAGCATTGCATCCATAGTAACAATTTGTTTTTCCAAAAATCGTAATTAACCTCAAGGTAGTGGGACGTCATCATCATCACAAAAGGAGAGATAGACATGGATACACACGCCCATATGCACGCATTCATCACTGTAAACCTTTGCAAATGGGGGGCTCGCGAACACTACTTATAAGGCATTCCGCGACCAGCGGCATTAATTTTCACTTCTAACTGGCTGCGGATGTGCCGGGAACCACTAGTTGGAAAACAAGGGGGTTCTACCGATTCCTGGGCCGAGAGGACTGACTGTACGTGGACGTGGAAAAGGCCTCTGAAAACTTGTTCGGTGATACACCGAGAACTTCCGCAGCCTCCGTCAATAGGGCGTTGGATCGTGCCACGAAATGCGGCTCTAGGGAGACACTGAGTTCACTAGCCGGCGCAAGAAGTACTTGGTCACCTGATAAAAGAGTTGATCAAATAATCGTACTACGGTTCTTATTGATGAACCCTTCCTAGCATGTGTTCCAATAGGGAAGGGCCGTCCGTGAGCATTCATTGAGAACAATAAACATTTTTTTGACCTTATTAACTTGCTCACGCGGTTAGGATAGCAACTTTTAAAGTTCGTCTTAGGAAATGACCACTAGGTATATTTAGGCAATACACACTGCATGAGTCATCTTCGATGAGGTCAATGAATTGGCCACTCAGCAAAATTTGATTTACTCGGACTCGCTTGGTTCGAACCAATCAGAGCGAAGTATTCGAAGCTCACACGTTCATTGGTCCAAACTACCTTAAATGCTAGACATACCCCTCGAAATTTGATAAAATTTCACCAGATGAGCTATTCTACGGTTGCTTGCAACATGAGTGGAAACAGTGCTCTCAGAAAACGAATGTTGAGCCAACTTTACAGCAAGGCAAATGTGACATCCATGATAATTTAATAAGGCATCATATACCTCATCCACCCCTACATTACAGCGATGTGTGAGATTATCAAGGGATCATCTCAAACTGGAGAGTCCGGTCAGCGGGAATAAGGAAAACTCCCCACCGGATCGAGACGTGCATCGGTCAGGCAACAACATCATCTCGGCCCTCGCCTTCATTGTTTCAAAGTACCAAGACAAAACCATTGTCAATGACGACACCGAAACCACCAAGTCCTCCAATGCAAATAAAGGAGGCGAGCACGAAAGCAGTTCCGTTGCTTCTACTTCTAAGCGGTTTCCGACAACGAAGCCTGATGGAGTTGTGCATACGCCTCAAATAAGGCGATCAATGATAGCTACGCTTTGCTCTCGCAAACTCAGGAACTGCCTAAACGCTTATACGGCAAACGCTCTGCCAGATCGGATAGCGTGTCATCAGTCGGAATATAAAATGCCGACTAATGGCATCGCCAGTTGGGCCGAAAAGACAGTGCTAGTGCTGATTTCAACTGCTCCAATCGTTCTGAGGGGTGACATTCTATCCTCTTAGGGAAGAAACGTCCCATCGCCCAAGGTGACGATGACCACGTCACTGGATCGAAATGCGAGGTGTCGAATAGCACCGAGAGTCGGGTTGAACAGGAGGTTCGAAGCCCAGCAAATCTAACGGGAGATAGCACTTGGAACTTGTGCAACTCTGGCTATGTCCTAAATCGTAAGTACTGCGTCATGGTGGAAATAGCTGAATAAAACTTCAGTTCAACTTTCTGATTGTCGTTGCATTTGAAAAGGGGAAGAGACGTAAATCAAGTAGCTCGCAGCTGGCAAGATCAGTGAGAAGGAGCATGACACAAGTGAGCAGTTAAATTTCAGGTAGAAGAGGCCCAATGATGAAGGACCTAGAGGTTCAAGTCGGCATAGAACTCAAGGAGGAGGGAGGGAAGCATGAGTTGAATGAAGTGAAATGCGATGGCGAGGCAGAAGCAGTGGGGTGCGGAGAGGCGATCGACGAGGCTACAGAGGTGGTGTTTGTGGTGGAGCAGTTGCGGTGTGCAGACCCGCTAGCGTCCCTCGGCCTCTTCTTCCAATTAGACGCCGAGGGTCTGATAGTGAGTCGACTGGCGTCGGTTGCGCGGAAGCCCTAAATGCAGGCGTTGGTGAAGCGCTTGAACTTGGGGAACCGCGTGCTGTGCCTCCAGGGTGTGCCCACGAGCATGCTGGCAGCCGATGGCGTCGCGCCTCTGCTCAAGGGCAGTAACTTCGTCATGCTTCTCACGAGGCCAGTGCAAGTGATTCCTCCCTTCACGGTATTTTGACATACCACCTACGCCGACCCAGTAGTCGTAATATTCGTGATCCGCCCGAGTTTATTTTATGACGTTATAATTAAATTTAAATTAAGCAGCAATTTCATTAAAATGATTTTCTTACTTTTCCTAAAACGGATGTATATTACTTGCGTGCTGTCATGAATTTGGTGGTTTGATGGATCTCTGCGATTTCAATGATGCCATTTGACACAATATAAAATTTATTTACTTTTAATTTTCGAAAATTACGAAAATTCATGTATTACTTAGGTGAATCGATCAGATATCTGTTACTTGGTTATAATTGGTCCTAATAATAAACCGTCGTGGCCTTGTTGATCTGTAACCATGTTAACAAATAATAGCTGCTCGTATTGAATTAATGAGTCTGCAGCTTGTTTAATGTATCAAGAAACTGAAAAAAACTGGATCATTAAGTCGAATTCATCAAAGGCCAAATACTAAAACCAAAAATTGATTTTATGATGCAGAGGCCAAAATAGAGGGCCCGCTATTCACATGTAGGGTTAAGGCTAAGACATTGAAATACAGAAATTCATAATTTCGCCATTTGTCTAGGAATGTTTGATTGTAGGCAAACATACTCCAATCTTCAAAATAGCAGTCGAAATAATGCTAGCTGAGGTCATGTCACTTAAGTGCGTTACATCTGCTCAAGTAAATCACGAGTGCCAACAACGGACAATTCCTATATAGTCAGTGCTGTACCCACTGTCCTTATTAGCACAAAACATTCTATTGGATTTCAGATTGTGAAGTATAACTGATAGTACAAAAGTTTCTCTTATTTAGTTACTACTAAGGAAAGGATATACATATATTTAAAAAATGAGTAGCTCCAACGTAGTCATATTGTAATGAATAGATACAGTAATCGGTCACACGAGTCGATACTTTAGTGATCGTTCACCCAGCAAACGATGTTTTGGATGAAAAGATGAAAAAAACACTATTAAGTCATACATATCTGTTGAGTTGTGCAGGTCATTTTATTAGCGATAGATCGGTAGTTTCGTCTCAAAAATTATAGATTGAAAAGTCACTTCATGAAAATCGTTAGGACGCAAACCTGACTAGCTAAAACGATATCAGCAAAGTTAATAACATAAAAAGAGCGATTTCAATCATTAAGCACTGCTTACTCATCTATATTCCTTCCAGTTTTTTGTAATGCTGAAAAAAAGTTCACCGACCCATCGGAACATACGATGCACATTCGTTATTCACGTGAATTTATATATTTCAGTTTTGCTTAAATAACTGGGGCATAAACCATAAATAATCATCTAGAGGGAAAATATTGCATGGTATAGAACCCAATACGAATTTTATTGTTGTCAAAGTTAAGGTATAACATTTACCAAATCCGTTTTTAATATTTGAGAGTGTGTATCATATTATATGCTGACTGATTTAAAAAAACTCTCAAGTAAGTACAAACCAGATCAAATAAGGAGCGATTTTACCAGAATTTGACTCATATAAACAAAATAAAATTTGAATAAATCAATTTCTACAATGAGTTTTCAAATAATTTCAACATGAATATTGCCATGAAATTGCAAACGAAAAATTTAAGTGAGCTAACATATGTTCATCAGATAAAAAGACTCATTTTTGAAAACTTGAAATTATTCTACGATATGACTATCCTCAAGTCACACTATTTGGATCGACGACGGACATGCCAAGCTGTTACGATCTCAACTGGTAGATTGTTCTAGTAATGATCAAATTATCAAGCATTAATTGCACTTACTACATTGGCTAATGTCTGGTCAAGCCAAAACAAACAAAGATAGAAGATTCTACAAAAAAATCCAAAATAAATATTATATTGTTCTTAGTCTTCCCCTTATTTACCAAAACACTATTCGTTATAATTTACATGTACCAGTGGTGGTATCAAAACTTGTATTATTTGGAAAACTGTTTTTTTCTCGAAAAAATACGATTTAAGTTATGTTCATTATTAAATACTGACTTCGCATTTAATAGAAGCGCAAAATGCTTACGCTGCCAAATACTGAAATGATAATTTTTCTCTACTAACAGCTATTTTTAAAAAATTAAATATAGGATAGCATTTAATGAAACGTTTTTATTTTTAGTAATTCCTTGATTTCGTACTACGTTGGATAAAATTTGTTTTGCAACTCCAGAACATTTTGTTTGCAATCTTCTGATTATTACTTACTAATTCACTTTACCATTGCCATTGTCTTTAAAATGTTTATATTTGTTTATGTTGTCACTAGGAAGCATTCTACTTCTAACAATGCATGGTATGAATCGATACGCATCGGTTTCTGGTGGCCTGATATCCTAGTGACCGAAAGTAATGCTATTAATCCTACTACTTCCGATAGCATATATCTTCCAACGATATCTCAATTTAATGCAGCTTAAGCTTATTTTAAATTACCTAGTAGCGCATTTGTGATGAGTAAAGAATTTGTCCACATAGCTACACTGCTAAGATTGACAGTTCACAGCTCGAATGTTTGAAGGGGAACCGTTTTGATGGCTGGTGGTTACCTCTATCTACAACCTTTAGTGATTTCATTTTCACAGAGGCTTTCGCTTTAGAAGAGGTGCAGTAGTAGCGTGGTTATAATAATTGGCCATAATCCGAAAAATTCACCTTCAGGATGCCTCAATTCAACCTTTACTGGTTCTAACCGGATGAAGATGCCATTTATGGCCTTATTAGTCTGTTTAGCACTCACGGTGGTCTTGTAACACACGAGACTGAGGTAACTGAATAACCCGACAAGGGGGGTGTGGGCTGGGGGGTTAGGTCCGTCAAAAGTAGCGTGAAAGTCAGGTCTAACATTTTAATAATAATAGTATCAAAATTTATGATTTGGGTTGGGGGAAAGCTATCGACGACCCTCGCCTCACGGTTGAATGTCAGACACGAAAATATAGCTCGACCCCCCACCTATAACCAAGTACCAGTTCTCCAGTCAATTCATAACGGAACAATATACGAATCATTCAGGGCATTGATGTTTCAGCGACTGGAGATGAACGTGAAGAATGCTTGAAGCCGCCATGTTGGCTGTGACTGGCTTCGAGAATATCGAGCTAGAACAGCGTTTGATTATCCTGTCGCAAGCCACTGAAGCCTCCAACGGACTTCCACACCTTGGTGGCAAGTGTGGCTTACTTCGCTTGCACAGATATGACGGTTCTCACCTCACTAAGCTTGGAGCTGTGGTCTCAAGCGGCCTTTACTACGATGCTCCACTCACCAAGTACGATCGGCTAAGGAGAATTTGAAGTGTATGAGGCTTTTTTTAAAGGATTTACCTGAATCGGAGGTCCACGAAGTAGTAGATGAGGCACTGAAAAGTATGCGAATCGCTGGACAAGAAGTGGCTGGACGCAGCCAAACACTTTATTGTGTTGGGACTCTGTGGTCCACGCGAGGAGAAGTAGGCTGTTAAGAAGAAGCAAGCTCTACGCCACAGCAGCAGTTTGATGGATCCATAAACAACACTACATGGAGCGTGAAAGACGAAAGGAAAAGGAAAAATGCGAACTGGATCTCTGGCTGGTAACGTGCACGTGAATGAAATCGTTTACTCAAACAAGGGAAGTAGAAATCAAAACGCGTGAAGACATATTTTAGAAAGGGAGAAAGGCTCGAAGGGAGGGATGGGGAGCAGGTTGCAAAAGATTTCAGTAGAATTGCAGAGGATAATGTTTTTGCAATAGCTGATAAATTGGGGCATTGACCAATAATAACGTTCTCAAATAATGGGTCCGAAGAACTGTTTTAGGACAGGACCTACAATAAATTCCACTCAGGTAATGATGTAAAACTTCCACCGAAGTTAAAAAGTGGCTTTGAAATGGAAGAGTGGATGCTTGGAGTCTTGAATTGCAAATCCTGAAAAACGAAAACCTCATATCTGAGCGAGAAAATGGGAAACTGAAAAAAACCTTTTCAATTGCGTCACACATGGCTCGCGATAGATTTTGTTTAAAATCAATGCAAAAGAAGACATTTTCTTTTATTTGTCTCACAGAATGGTCCGAAAAAGAATTTTCCCTGTGGATTATTTCTTTCGCCTTAATAATATAGCTCTAGTTATAGGAACACATCAGCTTTAGGTCAGTGATTCAGTCACTAATATATTAAACAGTTTTTTATTCCAAAACATACGAAGCATCTCAAATATAGCCATCTGATCATGCTTATGTTCCCCGATAACTTGATTGCCTTTCCAATAACCATCATACTAAAAAGTACTCATTGTTGAAATCGTATCGTCGTAATGAGACGGTGCACTGCGCAGAGGACCCAGTTCATTAATCATCAGAAGATCAAAACTAGGTGTGTGTCTTTGTTGAAGATAGAAAAGTACAGTTGAAGGAGGATTCACCAATGACCCATTGTTCGGGTATCTCTATGTCATAGTCGAAACCTTTGTAGGCTTCAATCCCCTTCATTCGGATTTCATCCCCCACCGTCAGGACCTCATAATTAAAATAACAGTCATTTTCTTCGCTTCGATGCTGAGAGAGTTCGATGGTTAAACGGTTGGAGTGGGGACAACAAAAATGGAATGGCCGCGTCTTATAACAACAGGCCGATTGCCAGTACTCGGAGGTCTACAAGAGGGAAAAAAGGCAATTGGACTTGACTGAGTTTAAAGGTAAAGAGTGCTTGTATCACAGCATGTAGTGATTATTGAAGGCCGTTCGATTACACAAGGTACTGGCCTTTGGAGTATAAGCAGATCCACCGTGCCAGCCCATTGGTGATGATCTCCACCAAGAAATTCTCAACGGTAGCTTCGTCAGTCTTCGGAAGGCACTAGGATTGCCAACTCGCTTTTGGCAGTATTCGCCAAGCAGGTAGTTTGGATAGGCGAGTTCTGTCGATTATTTAGCTTGACCACGTTCTATTCAGCTGTTGAAGTTACGGCAATACCCAGTATGTCACACTAAGTGTATTTAAAAAGGAATTCTTTTCAGGTAATTGTGTAGAGTACAAAACAAATGTTATTCTAATACTACAAGCTTGGAGAAAAATGTAGATATAAATATTCTCTCAACCAATTTAGCCTACTTTTTTTGATTTGAAACTTGTTATTTTCATTTACTAGAACAAAACTCATTTCCTCGAACCTTTGTTTAAGTGCTCTTTATAGCATTTATGCATTACGATTACGTGCATTGTGTTAAAATTTCGAAGTAGGTAATTTTTCCTTTGTAATTTTACAAGATTGGCAGAATACGAATCACTTTTCCAGGAAGTTTCCATCCTGACTAGGGTCTATTACATTTGCGACCATGCCATCTTCTTCGACGTCCAACATTCTGATTTGAAGTAATATTCCGGTCAGTTGTCAGTCTCAAGGCTATGCAAATAATTTAAAACCAGTTGGAGAGAATGGAGAAGATCAGATGTCGTCTGCTGGGTATTGTTTTGTTTTCAGTGACCCATTTCTCAGGTTAGGAAACTTTTCAGTCTTCGAAGATGAGGCAAACATTTTCATGATTAAAAATTAACTTAATTACTGATCCCAACTCAGCTCATAAAGCAGCGTGATTATCTTTCCCTGTAGCAGGTTCAAACAGCGTATCATCTGATTTAACTGGACATCTGTTTCAAGAGGGTTAGACGTCCACATGCGAGTTTCGCAAACCATCTTCTTAATGTTCTTCCATTTACACCTTCCTCTTCATGGACTGACTCAATGTTTCTAGTATTTTTAGCCGCTAATTTTTCCTTTATGAACTCGCAAAACATTACATAAGTCAATTGATTAATGGGAACTCCATTGTTAACAGTTTTAATGAATTAGGTATGCGTTATATTATCGGTAGGAATATGCAGTTGGTTTTGCGTCTGTTTCTATCTATCCTTCAGCCACATGAATTGGGAATCGAAAATATCCGCTGATGTGTTTACTACATGAAATTTATTTTTGTGCACTGTATTTTTTCAATTTATCTCTCCTTTCTGCACACTGATCTGCAATCAGATCTTTTTTATAACATGGTGGGCAAAGAATGATTGGTAGTCGATGAATCATTGCCTTGTCGTACGTTGACGTAGTGCATCATTTAGCCTAACAATCATTTCAGCAATGAATTATTTCTAAGTATAACAAAAGTATTTTTGAATGCGGTGGTTGTTCGAAGCAATACAACATAAAATGTCAAGCTGAAACTACTCAATGTTTCATAACCAAGTTTATTTTATGAAAGTAGGATACGTTCTCAAAAGCAGCGCAACAAAACTTACTCGTAGAAGTCAAGCCCTATTTTGTTCAACTTCAGTTTCAACAGTGTATTGTGTTGTTTTATATTTCACCATAGCACTCGTCAGGATTTGACGATTTAATTGACTAACCGATTAGTGAAATCATCTCACTTACTTTTCTTTAAATATTTAATGCTGTGGGCAAACGTGGTTCAACAGGCCTCGAAAGTAAGCGACTAGTGCATATCCTTCCCCCTTAACTGTACATTATGTTGTGTCTGATGTGAATTCAACGATTCATTAGTAATAATTTGGGAAGCTTTTCAATATGAATGAAGACTGAAGTGACGGGTTCTTAGAATTTTCCGACGATCCCGTAATGATTCGTGGCGACGTTGAGAGTGACACAATTTCTGTGGTTGGAATGCTGACAACGTGTGAAAAAGAACTGGTGGTGACTCGACATGACAGCCCTGGCTAATTTCCGGCCTTGGATTTAGTGCTACATCACAGTGGTCGATATAATGCCAATGGATCTGAACTAATAAATGGCTAAAAAATCGCCCTAATCAAACAAATCGAGTCTAACATTGCTGTTGCAGTGCTAGTCATGCTTGTAAACAATCGGGGTTGGTATTGCTTAGAGTTGGCTTCGGAAGAGCTCATGCAGTAACTAACAAAACTTGACTTGTTTCAATGTTCCTATTTTTTGGCAAAACAATATGTTTATTTGGAATTGCTGTTTTAAAGATATTAAAATAGCATCGCACTACCATATCAGGTTAACGGATCAGGAGTATTCACTAAAGTCCTAAGGATTTCTACTGTGTATTTCATTATTCACAACTGGAATCCAAACACCTGCCTGACGTTTGACTGTAGAATACCTGAATCTCAAAAATTGGATTAATTAGCTTCTGACTTGAGTATTGATGACCGTTGATATAGCTCGTGCGATACCTGCAATTTGCAGTCTTGTTCTAATTCTGAAAGGTTATTTAATTACTTATGGAAATTCACACTTCACCGAAAGTAGGATATCTGAAAGGAACCCATCTGAAAATGCACATTTTGCCCACCGGAGCAGTTAACTGAGTCCGTTCTAGTGTGTACAGAGCACAATTGGTACTATGCTAAGTGATTATGCTATAGAAATAAAATGGGCTATGTTGTGGTTTTGGTTATAGTAGCCGTTCAAATCTAAAAGGGTAGAGGAAATGTCACACATTCATTTCTAAAGACAAATGTACATTAAATTTTTGCTTCAGGGAACAGCTTAATGATTATTTGTACCCAGTGTGAATAGTAGTGACAACTTTGAAAGCAACCAAAGAAGTGGAGCACAAATTCCTTGAGGTAAGATTGAGCTTGTGCCAATTTACGTTCCCATGGGAGGTTTACAAGGCTGCATTTATTGTTAACTCCGATGAAGAAATAAGTGGCTAGTAAGGAGTCCACTGAAGACAGAATCTGTTTTTCATAGTGGTAAACTTTAGGTTTTTGTTTATTTTCATAGGACTTTTGTGATATTTTGGAACAAATGATGAAAATGATTCTTAAATCATATTCAGATTTTATTAAACCACTAATTTTACCACTTAATTAATAAAAGCCATATTTTAGTTGCAAAAGTTGAATTTCATTTACTCTGAAGAACGTAAGCAGTAAATAGTGCATAGTGCAAATTAATCAAATAAGCGGATCTACTTTTGTAATAGTGCTTGAGGTAAAATATCTGAGTTTTGCATGATTCAGGAAAAATCTTTCGTGCTTCTGTTATGATTAAAGTGGTACCATCGCTATTTGTTGCACCATATATTCCACTTTTAAATAAAAGGCCTTTTGTCCAAGTACACAATTAGTATATTTGCTAATGAAGTCATAAAACAAGAGCAATCTTTGTAAACTTTCTTCTTGTGAAAAAATCAGATTTAATCCAACATCCCAATTAGAGATATTTGCCTGATATCACGTGCTTTATTACTTTACTTTTTGGGCAGAAACATGCAAATCGCAATACTATAAATAAATGTACAATTGTTTTCCTGCAAATATACAAACTTCATATAGGGAATCATTTCTGCATCGGAAGCAACAGCAACAACACTATGCAATGCACAATTTCTCGTAAATTTTCTTTATAAGCAGGCGTGAGTTCAGCAGGTTCATTCTCAACATAGTGAACATGTTTTTTACTAATCTGCTTCCTATCACATTTCTGGACATAGTAATTGGGATAACCGGTACGAAAATTTGCTTAGCACATCTTTACTATTCCACTTTGAAAAAAATTATTTCTTCGTAGCCTATCATACGCCAACAGTCGAACAAGTGAATGCTCTCGCCAACAGTAAAATCGTAGAGGCTTTCAGAACCATTTCTTACGGAACTATATGTTTGCTTGCACACTACCCAGAAAATGATGAATTCCAGTCAACCTGTCAGAAGTCATCGAATTCCAATACAACTTGCAATTGTGAAACATCTATTAGTAGAATTGAATTCCGTGAGTATAGAAAAAATGTGAGTTGCTTGACCTTCACATAATTTCCTCACATATTTCAAGTCATTAAATGAGAATGATTTTTTCACCTATAGCACTTAAGCACAATTTTGGTCAATATGAACAAAGCGATTCATTTGCAGGACCTGCGATTTAATGCCGTATATAATCTGAAAGAACACAGCAACCTGCGCTTGATAAAAACGAGCTCCTACTTTGCTGGAGTGTGTGGCAATGAAAAGGATGATTTATTTCTGCTGGTTATAATGCAGCCCTGCCAACGCTTTCAGAGTGTTCAGTGGCCTCCCAGTGACTTCTATTAACATTTTCAATGTTAGGAGCACTGCATTCGATGAGCAATAATTCATTTTCCACTTTGTTGACTATCCTAACTTTAACGATTTCCCTTTCTAGGTGTCAGATCATTGCCGAATTGAATATCAGTAAATTGAAGTATTGTTCACAATGTCTACGATACTTTATACATGGAATCCTTCACTCTTTTCATTGTCACAGGAAATGCACAACTATTAAATTAAGAAAATATGAAAGGGTTTATTAGAACTACAGGAGAGACTGATCAAGACTAGGCATAAGGTAGAGAAGATGCATTGGTCGCAAAAGTAGGAGCGATGAATGGACGTCTAGATCTCAGTATTCCATCCTAGACTGAAAAATGAGAAAAACAGAGCAATGTAACTATTGAATAACTCAGCAAAATAAACATAGCCAAATATAATAATATAAATGAAAAATTGGAACGTTGCTCGAATAATTATAAATAATAAACATTACCCGAATGACTACATCCAGAAAGCTTGTTCCTTTAAACGCTTGTTCCTGATTTGATAGCCATTCATGTCTTCAAGGGTTCGTCTAGTTCTCTGGAGGTTGTTAAAGCTCACAAAACCTGCAGATACACGTTGTGGATGCCTCGAATAAACCTATACTTTCATAAATGCAAAACATGAGTCATAAAGGTGAATCAATCGTCAGTGATTCATGAATTCTGAGTTGACAGCGGCGGAAATATTAATATCTCGAAATAATTTGCACTGCCCATCGATTTCCTATTATTTATTCTTCACCACATGTCATATATTGACTATTTCACATTTCCTGGTTTAAACAATGTCTTTGCTTTTGTCTTCAGCATTGCTGAATAAGTCTGGCTAGCTTTTGAAATCACTTATCTGTGAAAGATCAAATGCAAAAAATTCCACTCTTTTCCTAAAGGGGGCATTTGAAACTCAAAAATTGTGATAGAAACAGAAATCATCAAAATGACACCTGTCTGATTTCAATTAATGTGGGAAAAGCAGTAAAAGAACCAAATTGCGATAAAAAAATTTCACTGGCATGAACGCCAGATGAGGCTACTTAAGAGTAATGCTGAAACCATCGAAAATGGACCTAACAACTGCAATCTTCATAACTCACTACATCTAAATCTCCAATTACGGTGAAAAAAGCAGTTGCATAGGAATACAGATAGACTATCTTGATCGTACATGAACTTCAGTAGCAGAAAGGTAATAAATGAGTCAATGATACAATTAGAGTATTATTTAAAAAAAATGGAAAAAAACCCAAGATGTTGTCTTTTTTATTTGCAGCAGAAAACACCACCGTTTTTCGGAAATGGTGTATAATAAACGGTTGTTGCCGATGGTGCCGTTACATTGAAAAACATTAATCCGACTGAAATTAGGTTTGGATTGTTTTCAATAGCTCTCAAAATACACAAACGAAATGGCAAATACAATTCGAAATGAAAATTAGAAGAGCTAAAAGTGAAAACTTTTTCAGTGGCCTTCTTTATTAATGAAAACTATAAAAGATCGTGACAAGTGACCGGAAATATCTGTCCATGCATAATGTTTAAGGGCTATGAGAATATCCCAATTCCATTTTACTACACGGGTAAAAAAGTTACAAAAAACAGCAGGACTAGCCTAACCTTGAAGATGCGAGATAACAGGGCCATCCAAAGTAGCCTGTCAAAAGTTCAACAAGCCTATAAGAACGATTTAGAATCCTTGTTTGCTTTGCAAGAGGTAAATTAATTTTTAGTTAGACAAAAATCTATTAAATTGGAGTTGAATGGAAATCAATAGTCATAGTCTCCTGGAATGTTAATATTTGAGAAAAATTGTATTTGGTAAATAAAAGTGAATTCTTTAAAAGCTGCTTAATTTGAAATCATCATTTCCTATATGTATGCGGCGAAAAATACCAAACTTAAAAACATTTTCATGATTTTTAGGACTCATCTACTCCAGTACGAGAACTTAATGCTTTCGATTTGGGTCATCATTTTTTGCTATTTGTCATCCATTATGTTAGTTCAGTGATGTAAATAACCGCCTAACAGCAAATCGCGACTTAATTTACACTGATTAATCCACTATAAATAGCAATATTTGATTCGATGACCTCTGAATTTAACTCTAGCGGGAAAAACTCAAGAAGAGCCTTGAAATTAAATATAGATCTTCGTGAAATTTAAATGGCACAATTTACCGAATATTACTTTACTTTTAGGTGAATTCAACTAAAATTGAAACAATATATAGTGATATGCGGCAAGTAGTTAGCGAAAGTATTTATTTTAATCCCGTAAATCGTTGCAGAAAAGTCTAGTGGAATAGGATATTACAGATTTTTATGATTTAGGCTTTGTCATCGATATCACAGCAACCCAAACAACCTCGCTTTAATGTCTTATTAAAATTAACATAAAATAGAAAAATATAAATGCACACATGTTTCTCTGGTTCATCAGTTGTATTCAGAGTGACATTAAACTTGGTATCTAGATTTACGATCACTAAATAGCATTGAATTCAGTAAACAAAACGGATATAAACAAAAATCCCGATACTCCTAAATCCCAGATATTTTAGAAAGTCCTAGGAAATGTAAAATGTTCGTTAAGACCTGGATTCATGGAAATCATTGATCAACCACTGGGCCTGACAGTTTCGAGGGTCTAACCCTTTGAACGAACCGATAACTACTGTGGTTCCTGATAACGGCATGACTAATCAAAAGTTAAAAATAAAAATTGAATAAGAATTTTGAGCAAAATATTTTGCAACGCAAAATATTTTCAACGCGGCCATTAAAAGTCAGTTCCATAACACTTAAGCAAATTAGCAAAATTTGCAAGGCATTCATTGGCTCTGAGTGAATATTTAAGCTAGGAAAGAAAAGTAGAAATATCATTGGAAATAATGCAACCAAATCAGTAGATGGAATTATATTCTAATGATGAATTCAAAAATATTAGAAGATAAAGTGAAATATTTAGTAAATAATCTACAGGAAATAATTAAGTAATTAAAATAAAAAGTAATTGTCATAGGTTGAAGCTTTTATTTAACTATTGGAATTAATTAAATGAAAAAGTCAAAAAAGGCTATTATTCAAATGTTTAATTTGAGGAAATTAAGCACCTCAAACTGTCGACTAAGAAGCAAATATAATTAGTAGAAACATATGTATGCAACAACAATAAAAAGCCATTGGAGAAAGCCAAACAAATCGATTTTTATTAAGGTGATTAAATTAAACGTCTACAAATTTCGTAGCAAAAAATCAAATAAACTGTTGCAATCAGGCAAAAAGCACCCAAAGGGGATGCCACACACTCCAGCAAAGTAGGAGCTCGTTTTTATCAAGCGCAGGTTGCTGTGTTATTTCAGATTAAAAACGGCATTAAATCGCAGATCCAGTTAGTTTTGTATCATTTCTTGTAAAACGAAGAGGAAGAAAGCAAAGACTACTTTATAATCAATCCAACTTATAATAAATCTGTTCACTTCAGGTATAGAAAACTTTAGGAGTTAGGCAGTATCATTTAATATCTCTGAATCCCCACGTGCAGAAGATACCAGGACAAATTCAACAATTCCCCTGTATTAGGCTTTATTCTCATTTTCTTGAAATAACTCATCTTATAAGCCTTTTCAAAAGGAACCTAAAATTTACCACAAATTACTCATGCACCCTATAAAATGAGGAAATTAAAATAAATCACTAACGTTTTTCATTGAACAGTGCGTAGAAAACGAGTGCTGCTGCGAAATATCTTAGTATTATCCAGGTTGGAAGGCGAGGTACGTAAATGATGCATTAGCCATAGGAAATTTACATAGCTTGTGGGATGCTCACTACTGCAATTTTTAAATAAAGATTTTCCGTTTGACAAGATGAAGTATACAAGCTGTAAACCTTCTTCTGAAGTAGTTTTGTTACCACTGCCCGCCATGAGTGGAATTTGGCTATCTTAAATGTGAGGCTGCCGAACTATAGATTAGAATGCTTGTAAGGATTTTTAATCTTTGAAATTGATGAGATCAAAAAGTAATATGTATTTTGTAATTAACTCAATGGCTTCATACCTGTCGTGGCAAAAAATATAATATATTATTCCAAAATATGCAAATGCGGGAGGTATGTCAGTGTTGAAACATGATTCTACCTAAAATAACCACTTAAGAGTTTGTGTAGCCAGCTGATTTCTTCATATTTAAGTACTCTAAGGTTATATCCGTTTAATTGGGATTGTGCTACTGTCTCATGCTCTACTCACTATCAACCATTGCATATGTATGTTAAGCAAGAATGAAGTCCACTTGTTATTTTCTATGCATCACTTGCTAAACCTGTGCCAAAGCATTTCGAAATGTAGGCCACACGAGCCGTTATAATTCACATAAGTAATACGATAATAAAGCAACAAGGTTTCAACTCAAGAATATTAAACATTTTTTGGGATGAAGAGTGCTCTGGGCTCAATTTCGTAGAGTTGCAATTCTTTAGCACCATTAAAGTAACAGAAAGAGATATCATCAAGTTGTGTTTGAATGTATATTCTCATCTACGATTTAGTTCGTTTTTGAGCTGGACAGCTAGCCTTATTTTGGATATGCAATAGGGTTTAGTTTTTCTCCGCAGAGTGATTGTTTGTTGATCGAGACCGTCGAATTCAACCGAAATATGCAGTGGCGAAGTCACCATCATTTCATCTAATTCTAACTGCAAAAGTACCAGTGATTTAATACAAGCAAACGCAGTTGCATAAACAAGTGTTCCTGAGTCGGTGGCTGGCTTGGTGATCTTGTGTTCCCTCAGTCTGCAAGGATTTTTGTCTTACCCTAAATATTTTTTTACGGCGGCAATGGATGAGACGTTCAATATTGTGGAATTTTCGTTCAATTGACTTTCTAAAGCCATCAGGTGTAATGCGAACTTGTTTAGTGCCTCTCTGCGAAAGATATGGCCTAAAGCTTCTTTCACCACTGCAAAAGAGGTTCATCATCCTGTTTTACTGCATACTTTCGCAATTGACACACCACGATTTGGGCTTCCAACTTGGCTTAATTTTTGCAACACTCGGATTACTCCCTCAACCACCAGGGCTTACTTAAATACTGAACAATCATGTCAATACATTTGTTAGGAGTTTTCACATTCAACGAATCAAAGGATATCCTCAGTAGATAAGCTGATAGCCTAAATGAAATATTTATCCCTAAGCCATAAACTTAATTTCTGTTAGTTGAATGTGTAGGACCAACCAAATGCAGTGTGACGAATGTGACAAACACGAAATGAAGTGCTTTAATCAAATCTGTAAATGCTTAGTGTTCCTTAAGGATCTTTGCTACACTATAATCATACTATACTGCCTGATCATTGAACTGGTGAATTGCGTCATGTGTATTCTACGCATAGCTAAAAGGAACCATCTACTTTTGACCTGATGACTCTTCTTCTTAGGTAGGTCTTCAGCCAAGCTAATCATGAAAATAATTCCCATTTTCTGCAAGATGTTATCAAATTATCGGTATTTACCTAGGGGATAAATTGCGCAGTTGGAATTAGGTACGATTTTTTCTGTAACAGGGACAAATCTTGCGAAATCTTTGAAAACCACTTCCAATTTCTCGCGTAGTATCGAGATTTACATGTTATTAAGAAGGACCAAATTCTACAGCATCCGATTGTAATAAAACACTTTTAATGGGATTCAGGTAATTAATAATATATTGGTTGGTGCAGTACATACACACAGCCCTCCTATTTGAAATACATTTGAAATACAATTGTGAGTTTTTACATGGCAAGTGACGTAGTATTGGTACAATAAGCATGGAATAACACCAGAAAGGGTTCAATTGGAACTTCACGTAGTCAGGTTCGTGCTCATTTCTTTGATAAGGAATGCAATTTCTTCCAACATAATCTTCATTTCTCCACTATGATTCTAGGCATACAGGTAGGTTGACTGTGATAATAATTCTAATACTACTTCTACTACTACTACTAATAATAATCATAATAATGATAATAAAAATCTCCACTTCTCCGTAAGAGACGCTCCGGGTAAAATGCACATAGACTGTCCTCTTCGAGTACTCCTTCTCGGGGCATTGAACTCGAAGTTCCTCAGCGTTCGCGCAATTCTGCGTGGTGTCAAACCGGCATTTCGCAGCTTCTCCTTATCAGCCTGCTGCTCCACATAACGCCTCTCACCAGTCGAGCTGTTGACTCGAGTACACAGCCTTCGCCTCTCATCGAACAGCGGCATCTCGTCACCGAAAGCTGCCTTCAGCAGGAGACGCCTTTCATCACTCTCCCTGCTCTCCCTGCTCCCCCTGCTCTCCCCACCACCCCCACTAGAGTCCGTTGGAGGGCTGTGCGCTGACTGCAGTGACTGCAGTGCCTGCAATGACTGCCCTGCATGCCGCAGTGCCGAGGGGAGGAAGGGAGGGCGCAGTGCCAGCGCCTCCACCTCCTCCCACTGTACCTTCTTGAAGAAGGCCAATCGGTGCTTCATCTGCTCCACCGTCAGTCGGCGCTCCGAGGCCTCTTGCAAGCACACAGTCGGCAGCTCGCCCATTTCCACTGACATGAATTGCCGAGTGTTGTATTCACTCAGCCATGAGACACTGTCCACATACATCATGCCTCCTCCACCTCCTTCTCCCCATACTCCTGCTCCTCCGCTTGATTTCGCGCACTTCCTAAGGCTCGACGTGCCACCCATGAGCGTGATGGCAGTGAGGATACCCAAGCTCCACACGTCGCATTTGCACGATATTTGCTTGGCGCAAGCCACTTCTGGAGCAACGAAGAGGCTAGTGCCGAAGAAGTCCTCGCAGGTGAGTGGTGCGTCTCCTCTGCGCAGATCGAAGGCTCCATCGAAGTCGCCCAGCAGAATGTGGCCGGACTGGGCCAGGAAGACATTCTCTGGCTTCACATCCATGTGCACCAAGTGGCACACCTCGTGCAGGTGCGCCAGTGCACACATGAGCTCGCACACGTAGAAGCGCACGGTGTCTTCGTGGAAGGCGATAGTGCGGCTGAAAGCCACCAGCAAGTGGCCAAAATCGAAGCCACTGGTCTTCTTCATGATGAGCACTGCTGACTGGCGCAGCACGAAGGCGGCGTGGAGTGCGACGAGGAAGGCCGACGATTTGAGCTGGCCTCGCGCACCCGCCTCCTGCGCCTCATGCGCCACCCGCGCCATGGCGTTGCGCTCATGTAGGGCACGTCGCAGAGCCGAGGGAGCGTGGATGAAGATGCGTTTGAGTATCCACTCCACACATTCTCCCTGTGCCTCTCCAGCAGCCAGGTATCCACCACCACCACCACTTCCCTCTCCGCTTCCTCCTCCTCCTCGTCGTCGTCGTCGTCGCATGAGCTGTTTGTGCATATGAGAAGTCACCTCGTAGACGAGGGAGTATTTGCCTTTGGCGATGAAGCGAGTCGCCTCGTACGATGCGTACGTTGCCGACATGCTCAACAGTGCAGTTCTGCAGATTCTCAATGGACCCACGTATTTATAGGGCACCTGGGGTCGCTTGACCTTGAATATTGCCTACCTTTGCCCTGATTGGTGCAAAGTGGCCTATTTTATCGTGGTCAGGCATGACAGATGTGACCTCGCACAGTTTATTTGCAATTTCTCTAATGAACTCAACACTGAGTCATGCACATTTGATGAAACAACTTCTTTTGACCAGCAAGTGGTTGTGTGAGGGGGAGAGGAGATATCATAAATTTATATTGCAAGAGGAATGTACATTAAATTATTGCTTCAGAGAACTGCTTATTGATTACATGTGGGAATAGTAGAGACAACTTTAAAGGCAGCCAAAAAAGTGGAATATAAATTCTTTGTGTTGAAATTGAACTTGTTGCGCAACTCCATGCACCCCATGGAAAGTTTGCAAGACCGCATTTATTGTTATCTCCCAAGGAGAAATAATTGGCTAGTAAGGAGTTCACTGTAGTCAGTTTTATGATATTCTGGAACATCGTTGAGTGAAATGACAATACCCAAGAGAGGACAAATTCGCAAAAGCACGAAGCACCTCAGACAAAGACAACGTTGACTTACCTCAGCAGGTGCATCCTTAGCCATCGCGTCCACCGCGACCGATTCAACCGAATGTAAGGCTGAATTTTCGCCGTCATTTGCCTCCTATGAATTTATCACGTAATAGAATTCATTGAAAAATACTAGAGCAAAAGTTAATCCGTCCCAGTAGCATAAAATAGTCACTTAATATGTTTTAGAATTTTCAGAGGTCACTTTATAGTTACCGGCTGTGCATTCAGGTCAAGGTTCTGGCGAGGAACCTTTTCATCGGTCACTTCTTTTGACACCAAGAAATATGAAAGGAATAAAACTAATGAACCCCATATAAACGTGGAAACATGTATAAAATTGCAAAAAGTCAGGTGTCAAAATACACCTACGGGTTTCTAGAGCTTACAAAACTATGAAAAAAACACTTAAATATCTTATAAAATATACTAGAATTTGACGTAACTGCATCAAGATAAAATTACCCCAGTTTCTTGTTGAGTTTCAGGAACGGCGTTATTGGTATCTTTTGCAGGGACGGATTCAGCATTAGCTACTGAAGTGTCAACCGATTTATCGCCATTTTCACCTGTATAAAGCCTTTTGATTGCAGAATTAGAGTAATCGTAGATAATGAAAATGAATACACTTTTGTGTACTTACCATGCTCAACTGTAGATGGAACTTGCAAGCTCGATTGGTCTGCATCAGATGTTGCCAGTGATGCATCCAAGCGTATCTGTTTGATACTATTAGAAATCCTGTTATTATTTCAGCTAAAAAGGATTATTAACTGGTTTTAATAAATAAAATAGATAATTTCCTAGTAGTTGACTGGTGTATGATACTTACTGTTGAAAAAATACAACTGTAATTAGAAAATGCCTTTGGCGCTATATAAAAATGAAGATAACTTACTGAAAATTTTTACACTCTATACATCGTCTAAACACTTACTCTTATTACTTATTATCATCCCACACTTTCAATTTGATTTGACTTTTTTATCCACTTATTTTTGATGGAGATATTTTTTGAAGTGAATTCAGTTCACTTTTATGCTATCAAAAGCTCTAAATTTTTGGAGGAAAAGTGGTCCTATTGTAGCTGCTGTAAAGCAATTCATGAAATACGAAACACCTCTCCATGAGAATCAAAGGAGCAATTACCATGGCCAACACGGAATAATTTAATACAAGCTGTTTATTGCTAGCGTTTCAAATAAGGGGGTCCTAGTCGCCGCTGGTTGGTAGATATTCCAATTGTGCTCTGACATCGAGATACCCTTTTTTAAGAAGGCTTGATATATATACTGCAACCGGACAAAATATTGGAAACTCATGCAAATAATCAACAAAACATATTTAGGATGATGTAGGTCAAACTTTGCAGGAATTATAGCCTTGATTCGCCTAAATATAGATTTATGCAATCTGAGATTAATTTATAAATTAATTCTAGCTTCTTTTAGTTATAAATCTGCAGTTCTATTAGAGACTATGGCGGCGGTGCTAGTTGATTTCTCATTTGAATGGCTATAGGCCACAATAATGAGTTCGAGGTAGTGTATGGATTGTGGTGGCCAGATGAGGCCAATTTGGAGGGTTTCTACTCTATCTCTCAAAACGCTTTGAACAAATTGTCTTTGAGAGTAGAGTTTTTTCTACTTGCAGCTCTTCCGTAGAACTCAGCTCCCGTGTGCAGCTCCCTACGAACAATGTTGTTACGTAGAAACTGTGTTTTGTAGATGTTTTCTGAGGATCCCTCCAGTGTTTTAGGGAGCTGCGGTCTTTAAAACTTCTCCAATAATTCGGTTTAGAATCTGGCAGTCTCTCTCAGAAAGCTTCAACTTTCCGCCAGAACTGTGCTTAGCTGGGAACGTTTGTCTGCAATTTGAATGGCGACAGTCATTAATTTTCAGTTATAACCCTTTAAATCGCCAACCACTCGGGCAGTTTGTGCTACACTAGTGTCTCTCATATAAACACCAACAGTATGTCATTTTTGAAGGTTCGAGAGGTCTCGCATGTTTGTGAGGTTATAACTATTTTAATGTATAACATCAATAATTTGATTTAAATTAGTAAATGAAATAAAAAACATAAACAGTGGCATGTTCAAAGTTTGTGATGCCGAAATTGAAGTGTTTTCACTATTTTGCCCAACCACTGTATCTATTGACGTTTGTGACCGAAGTCTGGGTTCTACAGCTCGGATCTTCTTCTGGGTAATTAGTAAGGCAATATGACAATGAGTGGGGAACCCAACAGCCTAGGCTAATTTTCCTCAAGTCCTCTACAACACAAAAAATGCTAAGCGCTTAACCAAAAAATGCTCTTAATTCTAATTCACCCACACGTTTTACTTGAAAGTTGACAATCCATAATATCATGCATCAGACACTATTTAAGACCGGGGTGGAAATAGAGGCAGAGGAGGTGGTGGTGGGGTTGGTGGATGATTCGGAGGTGGAGGTAGAGCAGTTGGGAAATTTTCATCATTTTAATGTTCGCACCAAATGAGAATTGACCAGGCATATTTCCCTCATACATATCCTCAGACCACCCAATGGTTCCAAATAATGTACATCTCGTGTCATCCATCAGCAAGCTCGTTGCGTATAAGTAAAACTTTGCACGGAAGGGGCCTGAGTATTTTGCGATTATAAAACAAATATAATTTTGCCCACGGCACATGAGTACATTAGTTAGAATATGATGTTTCCATGTAGATTGAACGTGAATTAATGCATACTGAACAATTTCAACTTCATTCGTTCGCATTTGTAGCTAGTTCTTTTATTTGTTATGGGGCAGCTAAAATCCTACTAAATCATTCTACCGCAATATAACGTGATAATAGTGAGAGCAATTAAATGCTTTTACACAATGACCAAATATTATTTTCCGAGTCGAGTGTTTTGCTGAACTTTTTTTACCTTAACGGGTGAGGGGTTCTAGAAATCAAATTGGAATTCTCTTTAGTCAATCAACCATTGATAAAGCAACCTCGATAAATGAAAAGTCGAATCTAATAAATCACTCAGCTAAGTGTTGAAAGAAATTTTCAAAAATTTCGAGGTTTTATTTGATTTACTACAGCAGAAATCAAAAATGCCTAAATAAATTAGATAAAGTCACGTAGAATCGAATTAACTTATGATTTCGTTTTTGGGTTAAGACCATTTTTTTATGAAATGGAGGATGGGAGGCATACCGTTTTGCAATGCATTTGGCAATCGCAACGAAAGATGCATCAAGTACGTGAAAAATTTTCTAGAAGAGCATAAATCTTAATTAAATTTTTGCTGGTTGTCCACTTCTTCATGATTTTATTAAAAAATCTGAGTCACCTAACTTATCTAACCTTTTGAAAACAGCCTATTTGTGAAAGATCAAATGGAAAAACCCTACTTAGTTCCTGAGAACGACAAAAGAAGATCTAAAATGGTGCGATAGAATCCGACACCATCAAGATGATATCTTTTTGATTAAAATGAATGCAGGATAAGCAGTGAAAAAACCAAATTCTTACAGAAATTTTCATTGGCATAAACGTTAAATGATCCTTTTTGAGTTGATTGCCAATAAACGAAAAAATAGCCCTCAAAACTGTTTTTTCTATAATCAATTGTATTTAACCCTCCAAATATGGTTAAATGCGGTTATATTGATATACTAATTGACTTTCTCGATCATATATGAACTGAAGTTAAAGGAGTGGTATAAAGTAAGGTAATGTTGCATCTGGAATATTAACTGACAAAAGACTAGTAATGGAAAACCCAGGATGTTGTCCTTCTTCAACAATAGCAGAAAGCACCAAAGCCTATGTTTGGAAATAGCATATGCGCTTCACGAAATAAAAAGAGAAATGATTTCTTATCAACCATACTATAGAAGACATGATGCTTTCTAATGTAGACTTCCTATTGCTTTTTTCAGAAACTCGAAGAAATCATCATCGCTTCACTATAAAGTATTCCTCTAAAACGTTTCAAAGGCAGTCTAGTTAACTTTAAAAAACGTTTTAAGATATGCAAAAATGACATCATATTCAAACAGCTTAAGCACAAAGACATTCATATATGCATATAACAGACAATAGAAGGGAGAAATGAAGGGTCAAGGTGATTCGTATCTTTGTAAACAGTCTGGAAAGGATGCAGAGGTGGACTGACACCATATTGCAATAAGTTTTTTTGGTTCATCAAGGTGTTCGCACTATTTAAATAAAATACTCCACAGAAATCACAAAAGTCTCGCACTAATAACCTCAGTTTTGATGAATTTTTAAATAGTTTTGACGATAAGAGCCTTCGATCTGTTAGTATCGATAATTGTCTGCTTCCCGGTGTCAGCTTGAATGACACGTAGTCCAGGCTCTCTCGAGTCGAGAACGCACCTATCATTCAATCTTTCGGTTATTTGTCTTCGTATGAACCCCTGATTAGCCCGAACCTCACCAAAATTCTAGGCGGACTATATTAGCTGTTCTTTTTTATTTACTTAAAAAACATTGATGGTTAGTCTTAAACGAAATTCGTTTAATTTTTGAAAATTTTTTGATTAAACCTGACGTAGTTTCTTTTTAGTAATATTTCATTGAACTATTTTTAAAGCAGACGTGTTTCTTTTCTATATAATTTTCACAATTTATTAATCCATATGTAAAAGTACATAAACGAGTAAATGGGGAATGGAAATTAACAGAGTGGTAGGGGGTGGTTAAGCAATGCTATTGGCGCGATTTAGATCACCTCCTAGTCATGGATGTTGGTGGAAGCGGGTTCTTCGTCGTCGTAGTAAACATTGGCATTCCACTCCTCCATGGGGACAGCATCTGCCTTAGGCGCTTCGCCCTTCTCTTGCGCAACGGCTCCAGCGATGGAGGCTTGGCGATTGACGGAACGTGGGTTTTGTAGCTGGATTGATTATGCTGCTGAAGTCTGTGCTGCTCATGGTAACGATCCAGCACCATATTCGAGTTAGAAGTGAACTCGCAGTTGCTGTAAATACACTTGAGACGACCCAATGCACCTCTGGACTGACGAGCATTACATTCTTCGGCATGTATGTCCTGAATGAGGGCTTCGAGATCCTTCTACAGGTCATAGGTGTCCTCACAGTAGCGACAGACATGGCGACGGTTGACTTTGAAATTATGAACACGGGTGTGTAGTAGTTGAGCTGGCTAAAGCCATAGATATCGCACTCACCACAGGAGGGGGAAGAGATGATTTTGCTGCAGTCGTATGCCCTGGTGTGGGCTTTAAAAAAGGCCACATCGCTCACGTAGGCATTGCAAGGCAGGCAACAAAACCCGGTCTGCAGGGGTCTTCAAAGCTTGACAGCTTCCGGTGTGCTTTTACAGATCGAAGATGCACTCAAATGTTAGGGAGCAGTTAAGACACTCGAGAGACAGCCGCAAAGAGACCACCTTGGCAAAATGCCCTCGAAATTCGAGTTTACGAGTTCACAGATGAGCCAAGTAGATGTCATAAGACAAGAAAGCCTTGTTGTAGACGTCGTAGTAAAAGATCGTGTCACGATAAATATGACGATTGCAATGCGACTTCAGGTTGGTCTTTTGAAGGAAATTTTTTTTGCAGACATCACAGACAATGGGCTTTTTTCCGGTATGAGCGCGCTTGTGGTGTTGTATGGTGCCTCCGTTGTTTTTAATGTAGTTGCACTGATCGCAGTGCGACTTGTAGTTGTCTGGATTACGCTTGGGCTTCTTTGGGTCGACATGCGAATAGGAAATTAAAAATTCATGGGTAGTCGTCGATTTCGCACTCACAATCCTAAGTATAATTAAGGCTTATTGTCAAAGCCAACATTTTCCCTTAAATCTAACAGATTTGAGGCATATAAAAATAAAAAGAGTAGTATATCAAAAAATCGATATTTTGACTAAGTATTGCGGTATGGAAATCGTGATTATCATCCTTTAGTCATTAAATTAATCTAAAAAATGATGTCTTCGGAGTGAAAATAGGAATTGTATTAGTTGCCAGTAGCTTGTTTTGACAAATATAGAATTTATAAAACTCAGTTGGAATTCATAAGTTTGCAACCGAGCATAACCTTGACAGCCAAGTGGTATCTACTACGATGCTCGTGTTAACTTTTGCCGATTCAATAATATGGACAAGGCTAATGCTTATCTTTTCAGGCGCAAGCGCGTTTTCGATAAGTTCTAATCTTTGTTTGTGGAAACAAAAAAATCAGTGAGCTGAAATTTAAGATGCGGTGCTAAAAATGCCATCGTCACAGCCCCTCACACCGAAAGCTCGCGAAACATAGAGAAACAATCACCTCATTGGTGAAACAATGCTAATTGATTGTGGACAAATCCAACTACAAGGAGATGTTCATTCAAAGTATTAAAGCAGTACTCGAACTGTTGTCACTGCATAACAGATGTCGATAAAGCAGGCAGTAGCGCACAAGCGCTTACAGCACTTTCACCCTGTCGTCTGTAATCTCAAACAATGAAGCGTTTTCCGAAAGGAATCGTAACCAAAATGGGGATACAAAAATCTCGCATGCTTTCAATGTAAAATTTTCACAACTAGCTAAATTTGGAGACATCAACTGTGTCAAAGGCCAAATATAATCGGAGAACTTCTATTGACTGACACTATGGCTGTGACAATGTAATAGAAGACATTAGTGTTTGTTCCCCCCAACACAATAACACGAGTTGTTCCACAACTCCTAAGCAAATCTAGGTAGGCGATTGACGAGATTTGCCGAAGACCAGATTACATCATGAATGGCATTAATATAATTTATATCATTGTCATTTCTAAAAAAATTTCAACATCGAATCCAAACGTTAAGGGAAGTATAAAATCAATTGTACCTGTATTCAAGTCAACATACACAAAGATCAAAGTACTTCAATGGACATAAGTAATAAGAGTGAGTCGTTCATGATTCTGTCATTTGAAATCAAAAGACGCTAACGCACTAAAGATGACTCATTTGTCTAAAAACCACCTGCATCGCCCATCCATTTTAATTTATTTAATCTTCAAAGTGGCTCATAAAGTGACTTTTCCATATTTGCTGGTTTCATTGAGGCGTTTCCTTTAGCCTTCAAAATTGCTGAGGATGTACGTCAAAAACAAATTTAAAGCAATCGTTTCATATGTTTTTTACCATAAAAGCAGAAAGCTATTCGTATTGTGCAAATTAATCACAACATAACAGTTATATTTTCGATATTTTCATTAATTTGTGTAGTCGAAATAAAACAATGCTATTTTGAGTAGATATGTGAAAAGACTCGGAAGTAGGCAAACGGTTGTATGCGATGGTGCCGTTATATTAAGTAACATTAATGCGACTGAAATGAAGCTTTGTACTGTTACCAATAGTTTTCAAAGTACGCAGACAAGATGGAAAATAAAGTTCAAATTGCAAATCACAAGAGCAAAAGATGAAGAATTTCCTACAGGCCTTCTCCGCTAATAAAAACTATAAAAGCTCCTGACAAGTGACTATAAAAATCTGACATTGAGTAGCGTTTAATGGCCATGCAGATATCAGAATTCCATTTTACTAAACGGAACCTTTACCATATTTAAACTGCCTTTGAAATGAGTAGTTGCTACTTCATAACAAGGCTTCCCGTCTCTTGTGACCGTTATCTAACGCAACCTTTACTAATCTTACCGCTTCGGTAGCACAGCTCCTCGTACTTTAGAGCACTCAGTCAGGATTTCGTAGGCATAGCCGCGAATAACGCAGCACAATTATATCTAATTCACTTTTGTATAAATTAGAGGTTCTGTGACATTAACACCTCATCGTTATTGTTTAAGTCGATCAATGTTTGTGGTCGTAAGCAGCAACAGTACTGACAATTCAAACAAAACAGATATATTGGACACATCCCGGAAACGTTTTGAAAACAATGTGACCTATTTGGCTCTATCTTTACAAAATCATCTTAAATAAATTAATAATCAGCAATCATTCGAGGTTTTCCAGTACTTTTGATACTGCAAGCATAATTCCAAAGTGCATTTTCGAATGCATCCAAAGATAAAAGTCCAACTCCGAGCCAGATAAAATAATTATCAACGGATTGTTAGATTTTTCTTTGGCTTCTCCATGTTCTTTTGAAGGAAGTGATGGTTCCCATTGAGATCATAGCCTTGGAGAACAAGAATCTTCAGCAAATCCCAGTTTCCCTAATCGATGACAAACATAGCGGGGTCATCACACGAACAACACTCAGCCTGTGTATCTCGGGTCGATAATCGTTGTTATTTTCAACGAGTGACGACTGAGTAGACGCTTCAAAATGCATTCTGAATTCTTCAGCGCGTGCTACTTGAAAAACCTCACACCCTGGGCGCTCATTATTGAAGCAGGCGATCATTAGTGTCTCCTGCAAAAAAAAGCAGTTATTCCTTTAAATAACAGACCGACGACGACGATGATGAAGTGTTTGAACACTGAGCGCAGTAAAAACGAATGCGCTGCAGGTATATAAAGTAGAAAGCAAGTGTTGATCTGCATGTGCATCTTCCTCAACGTTTAAGTTTTAACCTTTAGCGGCAATCACAGCCTCGATTTTCTAAGGCATTGTTTCATACAAATTATGAGTCGCTGGTCCCAAAGGAATCTTAGCCCTATTCTTCAGACCAACACGCCCACCCAGTTCTTCTTAGTGATGATGGAGGCGTCGGCGGATATCGATTTCTTGCTTGAATCTCTAATTATTCGCCAAATGCTAATAATGTTTAGTTTTGTGGACTGTGTTAATTGCCAGACTGGATCGCTCAACTTCATTAGAATATATGTTCCCTGTGTCGTTGTTCTTGAAAATGTTTAGCTGTATATACTGGTTCTCCGGTATCATCCGGAAATGGATGACGCGTGTTGTTTTATTAAAAAATCGCATTAATTTAATGATCACTGGGTGGAACCCTAATTACCCCTTCCCCATTCTGAGTTTTATGTAGCATTTTAACAACAATGTGGGTAAAAGCGACCGATATTTGGAGGCCAAGTTAGTGGAATGAAAGTGAATCCACTTTGTGAATTTATGTAGTAGGCTTGTATTAACTTTTTTTATTTTTACGAAAACAGCCATGATTTACACATACTCGGAAGAAAACTAGAGGGGACACAGGGTCATCTGAAGTAAAGACATGAGGCATAACTGTTTCGAAAAACAGCGAGACCAGCCTAGGCTTGAAGATGCGAGATAACAGGGCCCACCGAAGTAGCCTGTTAAATGCTAAACGGGCCCATAAGAACATTTTAGAATCCTTGTTTGCTTTGCAAGAAGTGAATTAATTTTTGAAGAGACAAAACTATATCAAATTAAAGTTGAATAGAAAATCCTCAGCCACAGTCTTCTGGAATATTAATATTTAAGAAAAATTGAATTTGGTAAATAAAATTCCATTCTTCAGCGTTTGCTTGGCTTGAAATCATCTTTTCCAATATGTATTGCGTAGAAAATCACTAAAGTTGAAAACACGTTTTACATTTTCATGATTTTTGGGACTCACCTCCTCCAGTATGGAAACGTCATACTTTCGATTTGAGTCATCATTTTTCGCTATTCGTCACTTCTTTGTGTTAGTTTAATGATGTAGATAACCACCGAACTGCAAATCAGCACTTTAATTTTCACTGATTAAGCCAATATTAAAAAGCAATATTGTAATTCGAATTTAACTCTAATAAGCGAAGACAAAAAAGCTCGTTCAAATTAAATCTAGAATTTCGTAAAATTTGAAGTAGTATTATTTTTCAGTACACTACTTTACTTTTGGGCAAATTCAATTAAAATTTAAATAATATACATACATATTGAAGTGCGGCAATTAGTTTGCAAAATATATATGTATTTTAATCCCGTAAATCTTTGCAGAAAAGTTCACTGGAATAGGTTGTTACACACTATTATGATTTGGGTATTGTCATTGATATCACAACAACCCAATCAACATCTACTAAAAATTAACATGAAAAATCGGGCGTATTATGTGACTTATTCAAGGTTTGATTACCCGTGAATTATTGATACGCATGCATTGAATTCCATGCATACATTTCATATATAAAGACCTAAAGCCTGATAGGAACGTTTTGCATAATGAATAATAAATCCACACAGCTGCCCGCAACCCACATTCCGTATTAATAGAAGTATTTAGAACCACCACTAAATATATGAAAAAGAAATTGCACATTAAATGAACTGTGTACACATCTTCCCTTGTCTATATTTTCAAGGTAGATATGTGAGATGAGCAGTGTGATAGTTTGCATTGAGAGCGAGGCTTCCTCTTTAGGAAATTGATTGAAGGATTTAATGCAGGTTGTGTATCACACATTTCGAAGAATTGTTCCCTCGCAACAAACTCCCAAAAGCAAAATACTTTGGAACACCTTGTGAGGAATTTGTAGCCCATTAGCTACATTCAAATTCGCTTGAGGATGGATTTATTATCCCGTTAAGTTGGTCACTCCTGGAGGGTGAAGAGACGTGCGAACCAAAACCACTTACTACAAGCGTGTGATAAATTAACCAATGCGGCCACAAATTAGACACTGCTGGCTATAGCGTGCGTTTTTCACCAAAAACGTTCTAGGGAGAACTGATAATGCCCACCACTAGGTAACTTTTAGGAGATCAAAATAGATGGATTCTTGTGTTTACATTGAATTTATCGAGTAACATTAATAATCGCCCCAGGTTTGAACGATTTTATTAATAAATAGTGTATCCTATGCGCAACTTACACATTATATTCTTCACAATAAAACTATTCATTAATATTTTCATATGCAAATGGCAAAATTAGTGGTTTGATAAAACTTTAATGTAATTTAAGAATCATTTTCATCATTCGTTCTAGACTATCATAAAACCCCTATGTAAATAAACAAAAAAACACAGTACGCCACTACGAAAAACAAACAGATTAGGTCTCCATTGAACTCCTTACTAGCCACTTGGTTCTCCATCGGGAATAAAAATAAATGCAGTCTTGTAAGCCTTACATGGAAACATGATTTTGCACAACAAGTTCAATGTTACCTCAAGGAATTTATGTTCCACTTCATTGGTTGCTTTCAAAATTATCACTACTATTTCCACTAGGTACAAATAATCAATAAGTAGTTACTTGAAGCAATAATTTTAATGTACATTTTTCTTGTAATATAAATTTATGACAGCTCCTCTACCCTTTGAGGTTGGAACGGCTACTCTTATCAAAGCCACAACATAACACATTTCATTTCTATTGCATATTCACTTAGAATAGTACTCATTTTGCTCTGTACACATTAAAACGGATTCAGTTAACTGCTCCGGCGGGCATAAGTATGCATTTTTAGATGGGTTGACGTGTGATTTTCAATAAGTTATTTGTTAATCTTTAGAATTAGAATAAATTGCAGCAGCTAATTAATACATTTCTTGAGGTTCAGGTATTCTACAATTGATGAAAAATGGAGACGTAATGTGAGATGAAGTGTAGACTGATTAAAATATAAATCACACTATTGAGGAACCTAAAATTTCTTTAGCCTTTCCATTCCTTCCAAACGGTTCTGATTATTATGTCTCGAGACCTTAAGTCCTTCCATAAAAGTAGGACCAATTCCTATATTCCAGATGTTTTAAACTATTTGATATAAACCAACGAGGCATTTAAAAATTCATTTAGAATGTATTTAGAAAATATTCAAAAATGTTTACTATTAAAAAGCCTCAGAATCTTCATCGAAGGCGCTATGCATATTTTACAAAACTTTGGAGCGGAAGGGATTAAGACCCCTTTTGCATACGTCAAACTCCAGGCAGGTGTTTGGATTTCAGTTGTGAATAATGCAGCTACGCAGTAGAAATCCCTTGGACTTTAGTGAACACCTGATATGGCAATGCGATGCTATTTTTAATATCTTTAAATGGCTATTCCAAAAAGCATATGAAGTAACAAAAGATACACAAAGAACACTGAAATATGTCAAGTTTCCATCGTTGTTGCATATAAAAGAATATGACACCTAAATCATAGCTGCTCCCACAAATGTCTATGCCTCTTACACCTTATGATGGGGGACTGAAAAGGCACACATTTTCTTGGGATAATAATAGTTATAGTGTGCGATTAAATAGTCGTTTACATCATGAGTGTTACAGTATGGCATGCTGACCATTGCTTTCTAGGAAATATGATTGAATGCTCTAAAAATATTTAATTGCCTTGGAACATTCTCGAAGACGTATATTTAGCATGCACTGAATAATGGGGTTTAGAAGGCACATTTTCCTTTAATAATACTGAATGCTTTCACTATGGAAGTGAAAATGAAAATCTTACCCTTTGGGCGTCGAAGGCATGTGTGATTCTTCATCGCGAATCTTAGCCCATAGATTGACACTTGCGGGCTCAGCGATCAATGTTAGACAGCTCTGCTGCCGCTCTGGCTTTGCTATGATTAGTTCGCTCCCCTGACAAACTTCTACTTCTATTGATGTACACTACCCATAAACAGGACTTTCACGCATGAGGCAGCAATTCTGTTATTATTCAGTTCATACTACTTTACGAATTCGGCATGAAAGCAGATCGTCTCAATTTCAAGTAAAGTTCTTGTTGACCACAGGAACAAAAGTGTGATTCTTCTAGAGGACGTAAACACCAGAGAACCACCTTTGGGCGACAAGGTGGCGTTTTCCAGTCAAATTCCCATTTGATGGAAACTACCAATTATCAGAATGGATCATAAATGAGGAATGAAGTTACTCCACATTGAAATCAACACGGATTTTTGGTATATTATTTGTAAGTCCAATTTTCACAAGGATTTCATCATTTTAAAATAGCACTAGTAAAGCCCACAAAATACAGAATGAAAAATAAGCTGCATTATATTTCGAAATAGACATTATTTTATTTATATGTTTGCTGTATTATCAATTCTTAGTGCTAATTTGCAGGCAATGCTCGATACTATAATCCAGGTGAAAATTTGTGTCTAAAAATACAACAGCCTTTTCAAATGACCTCGCATGAGACAAAAAGCCTTATTTTAGCCTTCCACAATTTGAATTCTCTTGGTTTTCTCGAACATCAAAGAAATCGGCACATTTGTTTACAAACAAATAAAAATGCCATATTTGTAGAGACTAACAATATATAGGCAGCATTTCTGATTAAAACGAAACTTAACATTTCAACTAAACGAAGTTCCTTATAATGACAACGATGGATTTTAACCGAGCCGAGTTCTAAAACAGTTCATTTGGAAATGAAAATGAATGATTTTTTTGCCTGGACCACATGCAGTATTTATGTCGACAGATGAGGACCCTGCATGAGTGTCTCAAGAAAAATTCTGTTCAGTTTATGTGATTGCATGAACAAATACAAATCCATCGCAAAGTCTTTCGCAATAGTTTTAAATAATGTGCAAATAATTATGATTCGAGTTATTTAACTTAATCTTTGGAAAGGCAATTTATTTTTGGATCGAAATGACCACTAAGTTTTCTCAAGACGGTAGCTTTACACCAAATTTGCTATGGCATAGTTTATCTACGCTTATGAAATGTACATGTTATCTATTCAAGTCAAATTTTCATAAAGACGTCACCTACCCAAAACAGTATTGCTTCGAATATCGGCTTGTATTTTAAAAGCCCACTCTTTGAGATACCTCACACTTTTTAAAATTACTTTCCATGTCCCTAATAATTCTCGTATTCTCAATCATTGTAGACGTTGCCACCACTGCCTTCGTCGATTTTCATGTCACCACTATTTGTCAAGTTTGAAGAATCATACAGTTTAACACAAAATTTGATAGATTTCTCGAAGTTAACTAAGGTGTTATTACTTATTTCTACACCTTAAGCTGTTTTCACATATTTTTATAGTAAGTTTTATTGACGTCATCTTCCTGAAAAGATCCAATAAATTAAAGTAGTTGATCTATGTTATAACAAAGCACTAATGGGAATAATTATTATTCATTCAGTCACCCTTTTCCATTCGCAACTAAAAATTAAGGCCTGGATTCTGAGACAACAAAAATCACCATCATGAACTCTTCGGCATCCAACTCGAAGGAGAACCAACCCCGATTGGTTACCAATATGACTAGCACTGCAAGAGAAGTGTTACAAATGACATGTTTGATTATGGCGATTTCTTAGCCATGTATTAGTTGAGATCCATTGGCATCCTATCGACCACTGCGATGTAGTACTACATCCAAGGCCGGAAATTGGCCAGGTACAACGGAAAGTCGAAAGTAACTTTAGGCTCCTTCATTGTTTGATTTATTTTTCGATTAATCAACTCTTTATCTCACATTATGTCTCAATTTTTATCATTTGCAGTATATCTAAATCTCAAAATATTGGATTAATTAGCTGCTGCGAAACCTGCAAATTGCAGTCTTCTTCTAAATCTAAATGGTTATTTAATTTCATATGGAAATGTATAATTTAACGAAAGTGGGATATCTGAAATTAACCAATCAAAAAATGTAAACTTTGGTCTGAAGCAGCTAAATGATTACAGTTTTAATGAGTACAGAGCAAAATTACTACTATGCTAAATGTGCAATAGAAATAAAATGTGTTGTTGTGGTTTTAGAGTAGACATTTAAATCTAAAAGGGTAGAGGAAATGTCATAAATTTAGATTACAAGACAAATGTACTTTAATTTTTGCTTCAGGAAACAGTTAATTAATTAATTAGTTAATTAATTGTAACCAGTGGGAAGAGTAATGATAATTTAGAAAACATCCAAAGAGGTGGAACATAAATTCCTTGAGGTAAAATTGAACTTATTGTGTAACTTCATGCCTTAATAGAAGGTTTACAAGACTGCATTTATTGTTGCCTCCGATGGAGAAATAAGCGGCTAGTAAGGAGTTCATTGAGGACAGAATCTGTTTGTTTTGCAGTAGTGACAAACATATTTAGTTACAAAAGTTGAATTTTATTGAAAATCAAATTTTACTGTGAAGAATATAAGGGGTAAATAGCGCATATGATGCACTATTTATTCATTAAATCGTTTAAACGTAGGGAAATTTTAAGAGTTTTGCTCGATAACTTTAATGTGATCCCAATAATCTACTTATTTTGATTGCATAAATATCACCAAACAGTAGGTATTATCAATTCTCCCCGTGAAGGTTTTTGCTTAAAAATCTCACGCCATAGCCAATAATGACTATTTTGTGGCCAAAACAGGTCTCTGGGGCATTCTGAATAGCTGTACTCTTGATAATCATGCGATTTTCCGCATATTGTTTTATTAAAACAAGTGAGACTGGGATGGACTACTTTCTACTTGTGGTAGAAACACGATCAAGGGATCGTTTAAATTATTTTGTTGAGTAATTTTACATAAATACAATCTTGCATTATAATCCTGCATTTCACTGATGAGCGAAAAATTGAAGGAAACGTACTGTTTAAGAGAGTCACAGATGTAACACGGGCATTTTTGTGTTTTTTTTTGAAGCAGTAGCCTCTCTTTTCTTGCATTTAAGTGAATGATATCTAAATTTTGAATGGTTCATCCATCAGTAAAACAAGGCTTCCTTTGTCTAAACTGAAAAATATACACCGACTATATTTCCCGTTTTGTGATGATAGGGCAATGCGAGAAGTGATTCATATTTTAGCAGAGAAATGAGAAATAGAATTTCCTGGAAACGAATACATTAATACAAAATTAGTAAGATTCATCGTGTGATGTTTAAAATTTTTCGATTTTTTAGTAATTTAAGATGCTTATTGAATTTCTTCTCAAGTTAGGGATGGTACATCATGGTTCAATATTTTGCACCTTAGGTCACTCAGATCAAACTTTTAAGTGCCAAATCAAAAAATTCATGACAAATCCTTATATTGCCATTCATAAGCAGTTTATTTGATGCTCCTAAATCAATAAATGGATACACACCTGGAATTCGAGCTAATAAAAGATCAAATTAGCAAATCTACTGTTTCAATAATATCTGAGTTCTCTATGGCTCAAGAAAAGCGTATTATGTTTCCGTTGATATTAAAATGGCAACATCTCTATGAGTTTGAAACACATATCAACAAAATAAATGTCATTTAAGCTTTAACCTGAATCAAAATATTAATGCACATGGCATGGAAAGGAAGATTTGCTCAGCTTTACCCACTTGAAAAAGGAATGTAGGATGTTTCTGAACTCGTATTTTTATCAATACTACTAGTAAAACCTTTAACCAGCTACCACCACAGCTACAAATTCCAACATCACTTCAACCATTGACACAACCTTTAGTAATAGTACCACCACGCACGCTACCACTACAGTCACCACTACTACAAATACGACAACTACCGGCATCACTTCTAGCACTACCACTACCTCCACCACTAACACCCTTTGCTCTACCACAACAAACACTAACAGTATTCGCACTACACTACCACTAGGTAGCTACGTCCCAAACATTTTCTAAGATAGGCTGGCGAAGGCGATAAAGCTGCCAGAAGGGTTCACATTAGTCACAAACAACCTACTTCTATGCCTAAAAGCACTGTAAAAACGTGAAAGATTGCTTTCGATGAAGTAGCCAGGTGATTTTCTGGTCACGGAAGCATTGCTTTAAATGACTTTGGGATTAAATGGAGTAATAAGCAGTTATATACCGAATTCTGAAGAGTTCTAGGACTTTCCTAAATAATAACTAAGATCGCATTAGCAGAGCTTCGAAACAAATTACCTGCCATTCTTTGTGTTTTTTCACTACCAGTTCATATCGCATCGGTACATTTTCAGTTACCCTTGATCAATTAGCTTAATTTGACAAATGTAACCTTTGCTTGATTATATTTAAAGGAATTCACGTTTGTGCTAAAACTTCAAGTAAATGAATTCCTAATCGTAGAAATGAGCACTACTCATCATGCTGTTTTGGATGATGATGTATATTGAAGGTTTGGAGCACACTGTTTGTACGAGCTGCTTATAAATACGGAAGGAAGAAAGCAATGCAACCTACAATCCGATCGCGCTCGAGAGCATTTTAAAGACGTTAATCGGTTTTGTTTTTCAGATGCTACCGCAAAATTCCTCACATTTTCACTGGCATTTCATATGAATAATCAAGTTTATCTTAACAAACCGATTTATCAAGATTCACTGACCTTGTCTTACATTGTACTGGGTCGGGGGAGAAAGGTACCCTCATCACTCATTTTTATACTTTTTTATACTCCTTCAAAACTTTCTCAAATGGGGCGACATCACTACTCACCGGACAGGGGTCACAGTGAGCATTGGCATCTGTACAAGCATGGTCCTCACTTTCAATTAAGGCAACAAATAAGCTCAATCCTCAGTCAGCATATTTAACACAAATTCGTTAATGCCGACTGATGTCAGCCTTAATCGGCCATTCCATGCATAGTTCTGTAACAACCACATGTTTTGCACTTGCTTGTAAAGAAGTCGAAGAAGTTGCAAGAAATCCGCTTTGGTTTAACCCGATTTTATTTACCCAGATTACCTGAACTGACAAAGTCTACAACTTCCAACATGCCTTTAGCACAATGACGAACACATTCTTGGTTATCGAACCCACAGATGCCGTTTGAGGTCCTTTAGTTCATTCAGTAAGACTCAAATTAACTGAAAACCACATTTCAGACCGATCTGCATACTTCTGACACTAAAGTCGTTTCTGAATAAGCACATTATTGGTAGAAATAATCATAGAAGCCCTGAAAGCAGTCAACCTGCCTATAAATACATCAGGGCCGGCAATCCACATGCTCCTTATCGCACTCATGGCATGCCATTTTCGGTTTCTTAGGCCCTACAGCTGCAAATCTTGTGAGCTTTTATCAACTTAGTCCACTGTGACTTGTGTTTACTTTCATATAGCAGCTAGTCGATGGAAAAAACAAACAATCACAAGTAGTAAGTGCCAAGATCATTTCACGCTCCTTGAATTATCTTAGGTTTTGATAGACGAGGACTATGCAGTTGCACAATCACTTAACCCGAATGTAATAAAATATTGTTTTTTTCATTCGTGGCAGTACCTTCTAAAAAACCACGAATCGCAGCTACCAAGGCGTCAATCAAGTTTTCAGTCAGTTCCCTTCAAAATCCGACAGGAATCGCAAGCTACAACATTAGCGACTTATCGATTCAAGCGGAATCGAACAAAACTCCCATAGAGGGCACTTGTGGGTTGAAGAATGCGGAAGACGTGAAGGAAGGTGCTGGATGCGAAGTGAAAGGCCTCAGGCCATATGCGCGTTGCGCCACCCCAGTGCAGTCTTGCGGTGCCAGCAAGGGGATTTGCAGTTCTGCTGCAGGTGTTATTGGACACCCCTCTCAAACGCGTAAGTGGGCAAAAGGGGACGCCGTGAACTGACAGATTTCGACTGTGCTTGTTGGTTTCTGTGTCTTCTCAAAAAATGCCTTGTTGCTGTCCTTATGTAGTTGATAGAAGGGTCAAATACGCCCTGTCAGATTAGTCCCAATGTCAGAGCTTGAAAGAATTAGCGACTTCTTCCTAAACTGTGACGGGGCCGTTGATCTTTGTGTTGCATGCAAATGGAAAGATATTTATAGATTCCTTCAATTTAAGTGATAACCTTGGTCCCGCTTCGCTTATTTTCTACATATTCTGTAATAACTATACTGTACCATGAGGGTTGTTTTGTATTGAAGAAGCCCCACAGATCTCCACAGTTCACCAAGGATGTTTAAACTTTAGCGTATTCATGTTATCAAAGCAGAGCCTCCCTTCCTTGAATTATTCTTTCGAGTTTTGACGAAAGCAGCTGCGTTCTGAAGGTAATAGGATCTCCTTGTGCTGGGGTGCTTTCTTCAAGCCACCGATAAATCGCTATTTCTATTGCGACTATCATGCCAGCTTACTGTCTTCTCAAAGTCCGTGGAAAATACACGCAAGACCTTAGTCTTTCCATAAATCATCGTGCATAATCGTAGTGTGAATTTATTGATGAATCCAGTTCCTTTTACCACTTTTCAAAAGTAACAAGTAATTAAGTTCAATTTGATCTAAACCCATCCTACATGACCAATGTTACCAAATTTAACGCTTTAAATAGTAGAGCGAAGTGTGCAAAAATGTTCCTGTTGAAGAAATTTAAGCACCTGGTTCTGTTTTCAACATACAAACAAAAGATGAATTCCGATGTTGTGGCGAGGGGAACAGATGCTACCAAATTAGGAGTGACGTGGAAATCAAAGGGAAGTAATATATATTTACGAGGTATTGATGCTAAAGTTATGCGATTAGTAATATTACGCTCTGTCTCTTGGATAGCAGGCCACCAGGTAAACGGATGAGCAACGACTTAATACATGTATTCGTAGAAGTACAACTCGTCTTAGTAACAACATAAACAACTATACAAATTTACAGCGAAAGGCAAATGTAAAATAAAATGTAGTCTGAGATAATCAGAAAATTATAAATATAATTATCTGGAGTTGTAACACTACTCCCCTGTTAAGATTTCGTGTACTTCTTTTCCTTTGGATCGACTTGAAGTCGTTGTGGTGCGTGTCGGATCCTTCCTGATCTTCGGAGGGTTGGTGTCTGTTCTGATTGAGTGTGACACGGAACCGGGTTGGTAAATTAAAGGCATCCAACAACAGGAACAGGGGTGGAGGGAAAATGGAGTCCCTGGGAATCTGTTGGTGGGGTCGTAGATGATTCTTGTGTCTTGTCCACGTTTCGCCATCAGCATCTACCTCGTAAATTACCTTTCCCTTTCGATCTTGGATTACAGCTGGTGTCCGGCTATGGCCGTTCCGGAAATCTCGTGCATACACACGATCTCCAATGTTAAATCCACTCCTTAAAGTTTTTTGTCCGGGGAGCGCTTGTTTTAAGTAACACAGCCGTATGAGTAGTTCGAAGATTTCGACCCATGAGCACTTCCGCCGGAGATTTTCCCCAAGTATTGGAAGCGGGAATATTCGGTAAGCCAACAAGAAACGTTGTAGAATCTCGTCAGTCGTCCCCCCGCCTTTGCTTTGGAAAGAGCTCGTTTTAGGGTGTCGACGAAGCGTTCTGTTTGTCCATTTGATTGAGGGTGGTAAGGTGGGTGGTTGTATTTTCGGACTACTCAAACGTGCTTAGGATCCATCGCATGCAAAATTGTTTGATTTCTCCATTTCTCCCATATTTCAGCAATGCTTTCAAATAATTTGAACTCACAATAATAAACAAAAGTGAACTTTCGTTACACTTGTGCAATTCACATCTAATTTAGTAGGTTTAACTTTCTTTCAAAGATAATTTAACGCGCACCTAGTGAAAATTTAAAATTTGTGAGGTGATATTTGTGCATTTTATTTTATAAACATACCTGGAAAATGTTAGTGTATTTCATTTTGATAAATCAAACCCATCTCTGATTGACCGATGATTTTTTTAAAAGGAAACGGAAAGGGGTAATTTGCAATAGGCTTAAGAAAAATCTCTTATCATATTAAAATATCGTATCATATCAAAGATAAATGTTAACGGTCATGTTTTTTTAAATTTTGGGTTTGAAATAATTAATAATTGTTGTTTGTCTTACTTTGTTGCAACTGGTTAGTACTTGAAGAACACGATTGCACTTTAAGAGGTTCTGCTTCTTCTTAGTTTGAATTTGGATGAATTATATACATGTATCCATATATACTACTCTGAGGTATCAACAAGAAGTAACCTGATAAAACCAATGAAGTTTTGACCTAGGGATTTACCCAAGGAGCGGCAATACTGAATTTTGCAAATTAACATGAATACATTCCCCATGTGTTGCTCATATACACACTCTTTTGGAGATGGTTTACTAGATATCAATCTACGATCGGATTGCCCAGTTGTTAAGTCGAATCTAACCACAAGTTCCTAAAATATCCTCGATTGTGATCCTCTGGTAGTAGAGATGGTGATCTAGTTCGCGACGACAAGTGCGTTGTTGCTGATTAATTGGAAACAACTGTACAAGGGAACGATGCACAGAGATGGAAGTGGGAATGCAAGCATTGGATTATGTGTCGTGGGAAGTTCGCCCAGAAAATTGAATCAATCCAGGAGTTGTGCGATGTGACAAGCAAGCCTTCTCTGTCAGTAGAACATTTGGCGAGGAACTCCTTAGATCTGAAACCATCTTTATTTTAAAATCTCTTATCGAGCATTTACAGTGTGAATGCGAACAAACTATCCGAGGTGCAATCTTACTAATGGTTAAGTAAAACCGGTCAAGCTAAATTTGGACTTCAAACGAACCTTTGCACGAGTGAAAATGATGAAAGGAACCTACTATTCTACTGAACATCAAAATTGGCGAGTAATAACTTAAAATATTCTCATTAAAAACATAACCAAGATAGAAAATAATCCTTTTTTGCTCCACAATACTTCTTTTCCAAATTAATGAGATGTTGTGTTAACTAGCGACAGAGTTTCTCAAAGTTGCTTGCATGTGGTGATTAACATTTAAAAATCCAAATATTCATGTGGATTAGAGTGCTTTGACATGCGGAGTTCTGTAGTTGACTTCTGCTTCTACAACGCCAGTATTTTGATCTTCTTATCAGCTGATCTAGGTTAGTCTTCATGCATTTTTCGCCTCCACACTAGGTGTATTGGATGCAGGAGACTGATAATTAATAGAATTTGATTAACTCAGATGTTTTGGATGCTAGAGTTATCAAGACAGATTCTGGTGCATTGGATCCTATCGTGCTTTCATACACGAATGGCGATGTGAGGATGTCTTGTAACAGTAACATTGACTATTTAAAATTAAAATCAAATTCTGCGACACTGCGCAACAAAGTTAGTTGGAGCTAGTATTAATGGCTCGGATCCTGCCATTGATACTACTAATTGCCAACCTAGAACTCATGGACCTCCACCAAGTCAAAAACACTGCCATCGGGAACTGTGAACCAGGCAAACGTAAATCGACCACTATAATTTCTAAGTAAACCTATGTAGCAAAAGTGGAAGATTTGCCAGTGATGGTTGCAAATTTGTTAAGCCAGTCAGTAATTTACACCCCGCCAGAAATCGACCTGAATTTCACTAGCAGTCTACGAAGTCGGCACATGAGAATACCAATCTTTATTTGGATTCCACAGCATACTTTGTTCCGGTTTGTCAATTCACAGGAGTCGAAGGTGGTAAAGTTTCTGAAATAACATTTTGTAGCATAATGTGACATCAAAACACGTTTTATGTTAAAATCACAAACCTACTTATCCGATTTTTAGGAAAATGTGGCGATGGGATATTCGCATCCATCTTTAAGGTTGATGCAAGGCGAAACTCAGGTTGAAATTAAATTATCCTATAAAACCTAGGCGTCAAAAACTGACAAACCAGTGAGTTCAATGGATACTCATTAATGATCGTAATTCTACTAAACAAGAAAATTAACTGCCTTGCCACTTAATTGATTCCAATGTGAATAATAACAACAGTAGTGCAAATATGCCAGTCAACAAATTCTAATGGGATACAACTAGCTCGTTCGTAGTGCGCGTAGAAGATATTCAACTAAATCGGACCTATATTCTTTTGATGACAAGCCAAAATACATTCGTATTCTAGTCAAATAGGTTAAAACCTACAAGAAAGTGCAACGATGCTTTCATTATAAAAAAGGGGGTCCATTACTAATGTGGGAATCTCCAAAGAATGTTAGTATATAGATGTAAATGTGCATTTTTCTCATCGCAGAAGGCGAAAACAATGACTATCGTGCTATAGTGCCATACCTCTGGATGAGGAATAAAGCATGCTGAGACTGATTTTAAAGGAGTTGTTAATGTTCTTTTTGGCCAACCAAAATCCAGATAACGGTAAAACAAATACGTCATGTATTTCTTGTGGAAAATATAACTCCATAGGTTATTTCAAGCTTAATGTTTAGCAATTTTCAACATGGATTGTCTAGAACCAAGTTAAAACAACCCAGTCTTTCGACCCCACGTCGATGCCACGGATACCACGTGGCGATAACTTAAGTTTCCTCCATCAACTCTCACAAGTAGGTCTACCTCTGTCACTGCTGAATTGATGCTCTTGCGGTGGAGAGAAGATGGGAGAGTGTTGATGAGAGCATACACCGATTTCCTTCTGTTTAGAGTCGGGTGGCTAAGAGATCCTCAACTCTCTTTAAATTGAAATAAAAAACCTTATAATGTTTTCACTTTTTACATAACTTTGAAAACAGTATTTGCTCTGTCAATGCCATTTATTAAGAAAAAATAGATTAAGTAGAGGTTTTCAAAATGTTGAAGCCATAAGAGAATATTTTAACTGCTGGAATTGGCAGTTTAAAAAGGGAATTGTATTCAAAAAAGCTCTTTGTTGCTACTTTTACAAAATTAAGAAAAATTGTTACGGGCTTCTATAAAACACACCGATATTCGGAGAATTACTCTTTTAGATAAATGGCGTCTTTGTGAAAATTTGACCTGAATAGATGTTAGGTAAATACCATAGGCGTAGATAAATTAGACTGTAACAAATGTGGAGCAAAGCTACCGTCCTAAAAACAATAAGTGGGCATTTCGATCTAAAAATAAATTGCCCTTGCAAAAATCAAGTAAAATGACTCAATCGGTCATTATTTGCATATTATTTCGTATTTAAAACTATTGCGAAAGACCTTGTGAAGTTTTTGTATTTGCTCATGCAATCATATAAACCAAGCAGAAACGAACTGTTTTAGAACTCCTCTCGGTTAAAATTTATCGTTGACATTATAGGCAACCTCGCTTAGCTAAAATGTTAAGTTACTTTTTTAATAGAAATGCTGTCTATAACTATTGCAAATCTCTACAAATAGTGAAATCTACATTTGTTTGTAAATGAATGAGTTCAATAATCTGATTGAATTCAAACTGGCTAAAATACGACTTCTTTGCATTATGTGAGGTCTTTGGAAACGGCTGTTGTAGTTGAAGACAAACATTTTCACCAAGAGCAAATTTTCACCGAGCATTGCCTCAAAATTATCACACAGAATTGATAATACAGCAAAAATATTAGTAACAAATGTCCATGTCGAAATCTACTGCAGTTCATTTTTCATTCTGCATTTGAGAGCCTTACTAGTGCTATTTTTAAATGATGACGTCCTTGTAAAAAATTGGACTTGAAGTATCATATTGAAAAGCCACGCTGATTTAAATGTCGAGTAACTTCATTCCACATGTATGCTCCCTTATGTTTAGTGATGATTCCAATCAAATGGAAATTTCACTAAAAACGCCTCCTGGTGGTCCAAAGGCGGTTTGGTAAGAATCACATTTTTGTTCCTGTGATAAACAAGAACTTGACTTGGTATTAAAACATCTGCTTTCCATGCTGATTTCTTAAAGGAATGTGCACTGAATAATAACACATTTTCCCCTCATGCGTAAAAGTCCTGTCTACGGGTAGTGTACATCAATAGAAGTGGAACTTTGTCAGGAAGGCAAACTAATCACAACAAAGCCAGAACGGCCGCAGAGCTGTCTACCGCGGTTCACTGAGCCGGCAAGTGTCAATCTAAGGGGCAACAGTCTCAATGTGGAAGTGCACTTGCCTTTGAAGGGCAAAAGGAAAGATTTCCAATTTCACTCCGATAGTGTAAGTAAAAATTTTATTAAAGGAAAAGGTGCTTTTAAAACTCATTAGTCAGTGTATGCTAAATATACGTCCTCGAGAATGCTCCAAGACAACTAAATATTTTAGAGCATTCAGTCATATTTCCGAGAATGCAATAGTCACCACCCCGTGCCGTAAGACTCACGATGTGAACGACAATCCAATCTCACTCTGTTGTTAGTACCACGAGGAAATCTGTTTCTTATCATCCCTTTATCAGAAGGACATTTATTGGAACAGCTATGATTTTGGCGTCATATTCTCTATACGCAGTAACAATCGAAACTTGACATATTGCAATGTTAAGATATATCAAATGGTTTAAACCATCTATGAAATCTGAATTGGCCCTACTTTATATGGAAGGACTTAAGAGCTTGTCAAAAGTGCTCGAGACAGATTAATCAGAATCGTTTGGAAGGAATGAAAAGGCAGAAAAAATTTTAGGTTTCTTCATTGCGTGATTTATTTTTCTTCAATTGCAGAATACTTGAATCTCAAGAATTGGATTAATTAGGTGCTGCAAAACCAGCAAATCACTATTTTTCTCTACTAAAGATTATTTTAATTACCTACTGAAATTCAAAATCGAACGAAAGTGGGATATCTGAAAGGAACCCATCGGAAAATGCACACTTTTGCCCGCCGAAGCAGCTAACTCAGTTCGTTTTAATGTGTAGATAGCAAAATTAGTACTGTGCTAAGTGAATATGCATTAGAAATAAAATGTGATATGTTGTGGTTTTGGTTAGAGTAGCCGTCAAAGTCTAAAAGGGTTGGGGAAATATCATCAAATACATTAAAAGGAAAATGGACAATAATTTTTTGTTTTAGGGAACTGCTTATTGACTATGTGTACCCAGTGGGAACATTAGTGATACTTTTGAAAGCATCCAAAGAAGTTAAACGAATTCCTTGAGGTAGGATTGAAATTATTGTGCAAATTTACGTTCCCATTGAAGGTTTGCAAAGACCGCATTTGTTGTTATCTCCGATGGAGAAATAAGCGGCTATTAATTAGTTCACTGAAGACAGAATCCGTTTCTTTTTCGTAGTGGCAAACTTTGGGTTCTTGCTTATTGATATAGGAGTTTCATGTTATTTTGGAGTAAATGATGAAAATGATTCTTAAATCATATTCCAATTTTATTAGACGATAACTTTCGCAGTTAAAATAACAAAAGCCCCTTTTTAGTTGCAAAAGTGAATTTTATTGATGAATAGTTTTACTTTGAAGATTATAAGGAGTAGATAGCGCATTGGATGCCCTATTTATTTGTTAAATCGTCCAGACCTGGGGCGATTTTGAAAGTCCTACTCGATGACATTAACGTAAACACAAGAATCCACCTACTTGGACTTTGTAAAAATCATCGAATGGTGGGTATTATCAATTCTCCCTGGAAGGTTTTTTAGATGAAAAACGCACGTTATATCCAGCAATGACGAATTTGTGTCTAAAAAACAGATCCTTAGGGCATTTTAAACAGCTGTACCCCTAATAACCGTATGATTTGTTGTATATGTTTTTATATAATAATGAAATTGGGATCGACTGATTTCTTCTAGTGATCCTTTAATTTATTTTGTTGAGCAATTTCGCATAATTAGATTCTTCTAATCTACACTTTACCGATGTGCGATAAACTAAAAAAAACGTACTTTTCAAGGTAGTCACAGATTTAACACAGAAATTTTATGAGATTTACTCAAGTAGTCGCCTTTGTTTGTCTTTTATTTAAAAGAATCTTTAACAAGTTCTGCTCTGTCGATCACAGCACAATATTTTGCACCCCACGTCACACAGATCAAACTTTTAAATTCTAATTCGGAAAATTCATGACAATGTTTCTTATTACACATTATACCTTACTGTATTTTGGGCAGATATATGCAATTCACAATGGTATAAATAAATGTACAATTTTTTTCTTGCCAATATAGTACATTCTTATTGGGAATCACTCCTTCATCGTAAGCAACAGCAACAACACCATGCAATACACAAATTCTCGTAAATTTTCTATATAAGCAGGAGTGAGTTCATCCATGAACCATTTTTAGCTAGCATTCAAGGGCCATCAATCTCTTTCCACCAAACAACCCTTCTTAACGCAAGATATTTGCTTGAACAGCAAAGAGAAATGAAGGAGGTTAAGACTTATTAGGTTGGAGAAAAATCAAAAGCAATACACCAAATGTGTATCCTGTTTTACATTTTGAAGTTTATGAATTGTATTGAACAATCTGATTAGATTTCTTAGGTCTTTACGCTGAATTTAAAGCTGTATTATGAGAGTTGATTAGTGCATCCAAAATAAATAGATATAAACGAGCGATGAACTGGACAAAGGCACCATTTTCACAGAAGTATGCATGAATGTACCTATTTTAGCGTTTACTGTAACCTCAGATCCGAGAAACCCGGTAGAAGAAGCAAGCTAGTCTTGTGATTTAGACAAATCTTATGCTATCAAAAAGTTCGCTCAAAGACCTAATGCTGTGGGTTTTTTTAAGGGACAAATAGCTATGGTCAAGATACCACCATAGTTTTTGTTCTGGAAAGTGGGTTTCCCTTGTTTCGTGGTGTCGAAATGGTTTACAGGCTCCCTAGCTAAGGAAGAAGCTATTAAAGCCAACTAAAAATAGTTGCTAGTCTCAAATTGATTATGTATGGCAAAAAACCTTATTAATTAGTCGGTCGGTGGTTCCGTTAAGTGGATAAGTGATGTACTACTGAGCATATCCTAACTTATCTGAACCGCTCAAGTGGTGGGTTCTGAATCTGAAGAATATAGCTGATTGAAAGGTTGAGTACAAACCAAAGGTACCCATTTCATAGAGAACATAAATCAACATTGACCTCTTGTTTTAATAGAAAGCAATTTGATGTGGATGTTTGACGAAAACAAATTTTCAAATCCTGCAGCTGTTTTTCAAGCATTGTACCGGGTCTAGTTTATCGACTTTGGTAGAACCCAATTCAATTACCGTTGATTTAGTTTTCGTAATTTTTGTCAGTCTATGTTAGAATATTTTCAATAGAATTATTGGATTCAAAATCAATCTAGAGTGCCTCGATAGGAAAATGTGTAAATAAGAACGCGAGATGTAGACGGATGGCATGCATGTAAGGTAAATGCACACCACTTGATAGAAGTGGCCTAATGTTTGAAGCATTTAGCAGGAAGTTCAACGCGTAATCGGATTTGTTTTCGTAGGAGACCAATCAATCCTAATTCATACTTAAAACTGTGCAACTGCAGGAGCCACCTGGGCTTCTAGAGTATCCTTTATAAGCTAAAATACCTGCATAAAATTCACGAATTTTTCACAAAGTCGTGCCGAAAAACCAAATATTACAAGGTAAGTTAGCTCACTATTAAGTATTCGCCTAATTTTAGCTCAATATAAGCGAAACGGTGAACAACGCTTCGTCAGAATATTCGAAAATTACTAAGCTGGTAATCGTTTACGCAGCAAACGATGTTTTGGGTGAAAAGATGGAATTAACACTGGTAAGTTCTACACATCTGTTGAGTTGCGCTGGTCATTTTAATGGCGATAGATCGGTAGTTTCTTCTCAAAGATTATGGCTTGAAAAGTCACTTCATGAAAATCGTTAGGACGCAAAACTGACTTGCTCAATTGACATAAGAAAAGTTAATAACTTAAGAAGAGTGATGTTTAATTGACTCATCTATACTTCTTCCAGTTTTTGTAATAATGACAAACGTTCACCCACAACTTTGGAACATACGATGCATATTCGTTATTCACACGAATTTATATATTTCAGTTTCGCCTAAAGTACTGATTTGTGGGGCATAAGTCATAAATACTCATCTAGGAGGAAGATATTGCACTGTATATCACCCGCTACGAATTTTATTGTTGTTAAGATTAAGGTATTACTAAATCCGTTTTTAATATTAGAGAGCGCATATTTGATTCTCTGCTGATAAATTAAAAAGCTCTCAAGAAAGTACCATCTAGGACAAAATAAGAGCAATTTCTTTTGAATTCGACTTATATAAGCAAAATACAATTTGGATAAATCAATTTTAACAATGAGTTTTCAAATATTTCAACAGGAATATTGCCATGAAATTGAAGGCATGAAAAATGCATTTGAGCTAACATACAGAATAAGAAGACATTTGTTCTTTGGATAAAATACCCATTTTTGGAACATTTAAAAATATTCTACTATATAAATATCATTAATTCACGCTATATGAATGGACAATGTTTCTAAGAATGTATGTTATGATTCAATACGCATCAGTTTCTGGTGGCCTGGTATCCTAGTGACCGAAAGTAATGATATTAATCCTTCCACCCCCGATAGCGTATATCTTCGAGCGTTTTCTCAATTTAATGCAGCTTAAGTCCATTTTGAATTACCTACTAGTGAAATTGCAATGAGTAAAAATTCGTCGACGCAGCTATACTGCTAAAATTGGCAGTTCACAACTCGAATATTTGAAAAGGATCTGTTTTGATGACTGGTGTATGCCTCTATCTACAAACTTTAGTGATATCATTTTTACAGAGGCTTTAGCTTTAGAAGAGTTGCAGTAGTACTATGGATATAATAATTGGCCATATACCCAAAAAAATTCACCTTCAGGACACCTCAATTCAACCTTTACCGGTTCTAACCGGATGATGATGGCATTCATGGCCTTACTGGTCTCTTTAGCACTCACGGTGGTCTTGTAACACACAAGACTGAAGGGCGAGGAGTTAGGTCCGCCGAAAGTAGCGTGAAATTCAGATCTAAGATTGTAATAATGATAGAATAACAATTAATGATTTGGGTTGGGGGGAAAGCTATCGACGACCCGCGCCTCACGGCTGAATGCCAAAGACGAAAATAAAGGCAATTATTAAGTGCTCAACCCCCCATAACCGAGCACCAGTTTTCAGCCAATTCATAACGGAACAAAACACGAATCGTTCAAGGCATTAATGTATTAGCGACTGGAGATGAACGTGAAGAAGCTTGAAGCCGCCATTTTGGCTGTGACTGGCTTCGAGGATATCGAGCTGTAACAGAGTTTGATTTTCCTGTCGCGAGCCATTGAAGCCTCCATCGGACTTCCACACTTTTGGCAAGTGTGGCTTACTTCGCCTGTAAGGCATGACGATTCTCACCTCACTGAGCTTAAAGCTGTGGTCGCAGGCAGCCTTTACTAGGATGCCCCACTCACCAAGTGCGATCCAGCTAAGGAGAAGCCAAAGTGGATGGAGCTCTCTTCAAGAGATTTACCCGAATCGGAGGTCCACCAAATAGTAGTTGAGCACCGTAAAGAATGCGAATTGCTAGACGCGGCTAAATCTCTATTGTGTTGGGACTCTGAGGTCCATGCCAGGGGAAGTACGCTGTTAAGCAGAAGAAGAAGCAGGTTCTACACCACAGCTGCAGTTTGATGGATCCATGAACAGTACTACATGGAGCGTGAAGGACAAAGGAAGGAAGGAAGGAAGTAAGGAAGGAGAGACATGTGTACTAGATCTCTGGCTGGTAACGTGCACATGACTGAAACCGTTTACTTAAACAAGGGAAGTGGAGATCAAAATATATGAAGACATATTTTAGAGAGAAAAAGGCTCGGTGGGAGGTATGGAGGGGAACAGGTTGAGAAAGTATTCAGTGGAATTGTGGAGGATACTGTTTTTGCAACAGCTGATGAACTGGAGCATTGTCCAACAACAACGTTCTCAAATAATAGGCCTGAAGACCTGCTTTAGGGCAGGTCCTACAATAAATTTCGGTCAAGTAATAATGTAAAACATCCTCAGAATTTGAAAACTGGCTTTGATATGGATGAGTGCTTGTTTGAAGTCTTGAATTGCAAATCCTGAGAAACAAAAACCTCATGTTTGAGAGAGAGCGAGGGAATAATAAACTTAAAACTTTTACGATTGTGTCACGCATCGCTCGCGATGGATTTTATATAAAATCAATACGAAAGAAAAATTTTCTTATATTCGTCCCGCATAATGATCTCAAAAAGAAATTTTCCTGTGCATTATTTCTTTCACTTTATTAATATAGTTCAAATTATAGGAAAACATCAGCTTTAAGTCAGTGATTCTGTCAATTATATATAGAACAGATACGGAGCACCTCAAATATAGCCATCTGTTCATGCTTATGCTCCTTTGTAACTTGACTGCCTTTTCAATAACCAGCATACTAAAAAGTACTCATATTTGCAATTATTTCGTCGTAATGAGACGGTGCACTTCGCAGAGGACCCAGTTCATTAGTCATCAGATCACAAAGAGGTGTCCGTATGTGTTAAAGATATGACTTTGTAGAGTCATTTTACTAGAAACGTACAGTGAGCAATTCCCGTTGTTAAGCTTTGGCTTATGCTAAATTTGAAAGAACGAAATCATGAATTTAACTCTCAGGTAACAAGTATTTGCTTCAGTTGATGGGTATTATATCAAAGCTTCCATTCATTCAACAAAAATACAAGAATATTTTGCGTAATCTGATGTGGCATTCCATCATACCATTTTGGAAATGCGGTAGCGTAGAGGTGGCGCACCATCGTGTATTTTATCAATACTCCTTTTCAACTCAAGATAGCATTTACTTTTTCAAGACAGATGTTGTATCATAAAGGTACCTGCTTTTAAAATGCACTAAATAATTGAACCAGGTTAGGTTCATCGAATTTGAAGATGGTTTTTCATCATCCATCGTTGATGCACTTACATCTCATCATTATCATTTATTGATTATTTTTAGCTGCAGCCTCCTTAATCTCCCCGGTCATTCATTCAGCGACCGTTACTGATTAAAGTTGACTAAATGCATGAATGGGTGGGTGAGCAACGGAAAAGGCTTTCGCCTTTTATGAAAGCTTCAACTTTCAAGACTAGCATATTTTTAAGAGGACGTAAAAGCAATGGCTTTAGTGGGAGAGTTGGGAAAGTACGACTGGGTGCCATTATTGCCGTTTATTAGAAATGACCTTGACCTGGCAACTTGATATTACATTTCGATAAGAAAAAACATGCAGGCTATGAAGGCTCACCACAGTTTTCGTGCAAAAAGCCAAAACCTTACTAGCATAATGCCAGTTAAAATTTTGTTAATTTAATCTATTGTTGCATCTACGGGTATTTAAGAGGCGGTCCTCGGGTTGATGGTTTGTAACTGAAACTCACCTGACTTGACAAAGGTTTCACTCGTTACTTCCGAGAAGTTTGACGTTTACAAAGGGAGTGTCAGTCCCAAACGCTCCAAAGTTGTGAATTACGCATAGTGCCTCTGTAATAGTAAACATAGTTTTAATTTTCTAAATACATTCTAAATGCATTTTAAATACCACGTTAAGGTATATCAGATAGTTTAAACCATCTGAGAAATTGGAATTGGTCGTACTTTTATGGAAGCACTTAAGAGCTTGTCAAAAGTGCTCGAGACAGATTAATCAGAACCGTTTGGAAGGAATGGAAAGGCGAAAGAAACTTTGGTTTCCTTTATTGTTTGATTGGTTTTTAGAATAATCAACTCTTCATCTCGCATTACGCCTCCATTTTTCATCAATTGTAGAATACCTGAATCTCAACAATTGGATTAATTAGCTGATGCAAAACCCACAAATTGCATTTTCTTCTACTAAAGGTTATTTAATTACTTATTGAAATTCATAATTCAACGAAAGTTGGATATCTGAAAGGAATCCGTCTGAAAATGCATACTTTTTGGGTTCCTGTTTATTTACATAGGAGTTTTATGATATTTTGGAACAAATGATGAAAATGATTCTTAAATCGTATTCAAATTTTATTAAACCTATAATTTTGCCATTTAAATAATGAAAGCTGTATTATAGTTGCAAAAGTTGAATTTTATTGATGAATAGTTTTTACTATGAAGAATATAAGAAGTAAATAGAGAAGAGAATGCCCTATTTATTCATTAAATCGTTCAAACCTAGAGCGATTTTGGATGTTTTAATCGATAACTTTCATGTATACACAAGAATCCACATATTTTGCTTTCGTGAAATTCACCAAATGGTGGGTATTATCAATTCTCCCTGGAAGGTTGTTTGGGTGAAAAATGCGCGTTATTGCCTCGAATGACTAATTTGTAACCAAAAACAAATCTTTGGGGCTGTACTCTTGATAATCATGTGATTTTGTGTATGTTTTCTATTGACACTAATGAAACTGGAATTGACTGTTTTTCACTAGTGCTAGAAACACGATCAAGGGATTTTTAAACTATTTTTTTGAGTAATTTTGCATAATTACAATCTTGCATAGCATTCCTATATTTCATTGATGTGCGATAAATTCAGGGAAATGCACTGTTCAAGTAAGTTACAAATTTAACACACTATTTTATGAGATTTTTTCAAGTAATCGCCTCTTCTAGAATTTAAATGAATTATAACAGG
>JAUOZQ010000288.1:0-54631 GCA_030710315.1 Anomotaenia brevis
AGTGCAAAATGCCAGCTTCCACTGAATACCACAGACCATGTACTGCAAGTCCTTTATTAGCACACTCATCGGCGCAAAAGTAGGGTCAATGGTTTCAGTGAATTCGGTCGGATAATTATAGCTTAAAAACGCTCACGAGAAACCGACACAACTTACTGGGTGACGCGATAGGGCAGTCACCTTTGTAGCCTCAGTTGCTGCAAGTGTTAATTGAGAGCACTTTGGTGGGACAGTTTGTATCTCGAGGATCAATTCTTTGGATGGTCGAATCACGCGGATCCTGTTGCGGCCTGAACAGAATCGGATAGCCGTGCGACTCAGTAATTAATATGCCCTGTGGTTCTATGCTTTTCACGGCAACTGGAGCTGTCCTATTCTTCCACACGATGAATAGGCAAAGAACCCCAATCAGAAGGCTGATTGGTAGAGAGAGGTAATGCGTCACCTGATGTCGTGAGTTTGGTGTGAATTGTGCACACACATTGGGTTTGTGGCTTATGTTTGATTGTTGGCCGATCTCAAGCATCTGTTTTTCGAGTTGTGCATTATTCTGGCACCAACAACATACAATTTCTAATTCATTTAATTTTTATTTTTGGTACACTAGCTCCATAATAGGATGTCTAACTATCTCTAGTACCTTAGGGCTGCGTATATTTTTGTTAAAATTATTCATTTTTGAGTTGTTAAAGACTCTCCATTTTTCCCAAACATCAAGGATGCCCAAATTACATCACAGTTGCAAATCACAGTTTTGTCAAGCACATCCGTATAGTCAATGCAGATTCAATACGCCCTATCTTTTGTTAATAAATACGAAAAAGAAATTGTGTTTTATGTTGACGAATTTTCCTCAACTTTGAGATGTAATGCACTTTTTGCTGAGAGAAATCACATTCTTCGTGTCTGGCATCCAATCGAAGTAGTCTAGATTTGGGAACTATTTGTCAATCCACTTACTAACTCTCATGATTATTATTTTTCCCTTCTGATTCGGCAAAAGTTTCCTATATTTTTCTTGAAAACCTAATTTTAGTCACAAATTTCAAAAGCGCTTTCTCCTGCCTAATCACTTTACTTACTCTATTTCAAACACTTTTAAGAATCTGAGTTTTGGCAACTCTCTTTATACGCTATTCTACTGTCTCGATTGAAAAGTTGTGAAGACTTTTGTAATAAATTTATTTTTTTCGTCAATTTATTCTTAATCTAACCTAGAAACGAAATTTGAATAAAAACTTTTATTAAAAGCATTGTCAATGCATTCCTCACTAATTATCAACGATAAATGCAGGAAACCACTGATCATGGAAATTCAGGTTTTCACTAGCCTATTCATGATTAGCAAAGACTTAAACTTACCTGTCCGTTTGGAACAAAGGACTAAATTGTTTTTTTAAATAATGGGGATTTTTAATTTTTACGCGTTTGATAGCTTGGAGCTGCAAAAACTCAATTTCACAGGTCTCTATAAAATTGGAATATATTATTGCATGGTTTATAGTCAGAATCAAACAATTCATACCTTCCTTAAGATTCACATAACGTGAACAGCCTAATTTGTTAAGTTATACTAGTCTGACAACCGAGTGAAGCCTTGAATGCGGTCGCTAGTTACACTGGGTGTGGTCGGTAGGGACGCCTTTTCACATAGGCATTTGAAATCCAACCACGGCGGTGCCACTAACCTGACGAACGAACTGAAATTTATGACTGCTTTTAAGTACAATGTCTTTGAACCTAAATTAGACCAAAAACCACTCTGTGATAGTCAAAAGGAGTTGAATAACACATTGGTTTTGGATTCAGTTGATGTAGAGTATATTTGATGATGTTTTGTGAGAAAACTGTGGACTTCCATAGCTGGTAGCATTCTATCTTTTAGAAATTTATTATATCCCAATAAAAAATCAATGATACGAATACTAGGAAATTTCAAATAAACATGAATAAATTTTGTCAATATAATTTATATGTATATGTTTGTGGTATTAAATGATTTATGTATATGAAAGCGAGGAATCTCTTACAGATTTATTAGGTTTTTGAGCAGTTTTGTCTGTTGATTTCGATTTCGCAATTGTGTAACCGCTCATGCGCAAATCTATTTCAAACTGATTTAATTTGTGCCTCTGTTGACAGGGATGAGTCAGATGTAAATAGCATAATTAATAATAAATTCAAAAGGCATAATTGGTTACGATTTCACTATTTTTTTCCAGAGGGGCACACTCTGGAGTCGATCATCCTGGGTGTGGTTGGTAGTGACGTGGTTTCTCGAAGGCACCTGCACACGACTGTCAAGCAAATTGAGTTATATGGGTTCGCCTGTGTGATATGCCTTTGAGCTTAAAATAGAAGCCCACATGTTGGCTTCTCTCTTCAATATATTTCACGAGAGAAATGAAACGAAGTCAAAGCCCAGTTGTCGGTTGCATTCTGTTACCAAAGGTGAAATTTTAAATTCAACAGAATGAACTGGAGCCTATTTGTTCAGATGGGATTAGATCATGTCTCATTAGGAGTATGTGGAATCGCTATCTCCTTTTTCAATGGGTTCAGAGGGCATTATAATGGCCTGTGGCTTTAACAATCATACAGCAGTACTGATAACTTGCCATCCTGAGGTTAATTGAGAAAAGTGGAAGGACACATGACAAACAACTTCACGTTGTGGTCATGTGTCACCACGAAAATTGATCATCTTATATGATGCTAAATTATGCTTAGGCATCAGAAATTCGCACTTAGAAATTGTGAAACAAAGCAGTTAATCGGGTTTTTAGTGTGAGCCAAGCTTATTAGCCATCAAATCACTATGATACAGGCAAATCTTGAAGATAGAGGTGTGCTACATACCCATTCATACATATTCATTGTCGTTACCTTTGTCAGCGATGGTGGACATCGGTTGGGTTGGGTCAGGTTAGGTTAGGATACCTGTGAAGATTTTGGTCATGCACACTAATTGTATCTTCGAATAGTAGGCAAACAATGAAGAGTCAAAATCGCATCAACTGAGGCACAATTTTGGAGCAATCTTTTTCGAGTCCTGCGGCAAATTAGAGGTTGGAGGGGTGTGCTAATAAATGGCAGTTTAGCTTTTGACACAAAAGCGTCACCAATGGCACTCGGCTGTCAAACCGAGTGATTTGTATGACCCCTTTTCAGGTGTGGAATCCAACTAGGCAGTGGTTGCTGTGTATCCAAGCTGTATTGACATGTGCCATGAATTTACGGCTTTACCTGCAAGTGGATAAGTATGTTGGATGTGAAGTCAGGACTACTGGCTTCTGTAGTAATCCGAATGCAGCATGCAATCTTGATAGTAAATCAGGCATTCAAGTAAGAAACTACAAGGGTCCTCTACATTGAAAGACTCATATAAAATGACCGGGGAAGTGGACGGTCTGTGGGATTATGGATTTGGTAGGTAACGTAGCTGTTTCTACTTAAAGGTTGCAAGTAGTATGCGTGAAAGGCTTTGACGAACCGCTATTTTTTTCAACATAGTTATGGATGAGAGAATGTTAAACACCATCTACGTTGTCCGCATAAACTGAACCTCAGATCTTCAATTTTGCAAATTTCGAGGAATATGAATATTTTACCATAATTGGATGACCCATCATAATTGGCTACTGAGTATCCCGTATATTTAAGCTTACATCTAATTTAGAAGCAGAGGCTCCATTGATTTCAACCTAAATAAATTTGCAATTTTTAAATTTTGTTTAGCAAAATATTCCTTTTATGTGAATCAATAACATCGGTATTCGATGAGGGCTTGAGTCCTTATCGATATTTATAGAGATACAGTTGTTAAAATTTAAACAATTCAGAAGAGTGATACGCTGGAAAGATGGTCAAATCGTTAATATTTCCTGTCTGACTTAAACGCGAAAAGCACACACCACACAGACACACCCTCTTATCGACGCTAATGTGTGTGAAGGACCTTGAGTGAGTTCGCCAATCAGAATTACTCAACTGAGATGTCACACAGTTATTGTCCGTATCGGAGTCGATACCCACCAAGATAAGCAAACAATCACAATTCCATATGCAGAAGGAGAAGTGATTTTACATTTCATGAAATTTTGTTTAATAATAACTACTACAGTATTTGTTAACATGTTCTATACTACTTTAAGTAATTTGGCTATTACAAAGGAGGTACTTTCGAAAAAATTACAGTAACACAAGCTTATTCATAAAATGGGCCAACATGCCAAGCTCAAACTCCCAACACCCGTGCGAATGCTGAACCGGCCGCAGATGCTTTGACAATCACTGGGTGCTCAATAGATTCAGGTAATACATTTGGCTTGGATGAACCTAAGCATCCTAGATACCATGACCCTAACGACGACTGTATAAAGCTACACTGTTATTGCGGCTTTCAAGGAAGCAATAGCAGGGACAGCTCCTGCAGTGAAAGACTTGCAGGCCGCTGCCTATGTCCTGCTTGATTGCATATTCCCAGGTGTTGGGCCAGGTACTGTCTAACTTCACACCTCCTGAATTAAAGAATATGTTAAAACCTCCAGAAAGACTGCATTTCCAACGTGAAATAACCCTTTTTACACTTTTTAGGTGATGTGGTCTTGAATTACTCCTTCCCTTTCACTAAATATGGAGGTTCAGCAAATAAAGTTGAACTCAGGTTCGCCTACGTGTCTCATCCGACCCCGCTAATGATGTTGAAAGTACTTGACAACACCATCTCCAGTTAATAAGAACCATATAACTAATGTTTTTGTAATGAAGCCGAAACTGTATAAAGATGGGGAAGTTGTCTGCGATTGGATAAACGGAAAGGAGAAAACGACAACCTGCGGTAGGAATTCATGAAATGTTGCCGTGTCTTTTGACTGTCATCGATACTTGAAAACTCATTGATTCAATTTCAGGCAATTTTGTCGAAGACGGGTCTATAATGGTTTTCAAAAAAGAGTTTGAAGATAAAACGAATATTAGCTCAACTTTTGTCTTTGAGCTTGGCAAGAAGTTTGCCCTCGTTGCGGTGAACTGGAAGGGAACAGGTGCGTAAACATCTTTATTTTTAATTAACAAATATGTTCTTATATAAAAACTGCATTTATTTTTACAGAAGAAGCTCCCGAAGTGAAGGCATGCGAAGGTACAAGACGTATTGAAAATTGTTTTAAATTCTTCTATCTAAATCGCTATAATTCCGTAATCCCAAAAGAGACCGTGAAAGTTTCACATAACTTATCATTTAATTGATTGCTAATTTATTTGTATGCGCGTCATTTAAATTTCAAAATTTTGTGTTTCTTTAAATTTATAGACCTCAATGTTGATCCTGGTGAGTATTTGTGGTTTTTGTAATGAAGAAGCTTTTAAATATCTGGGAAACAAAATTTGGTGGACGAACAATGTTTCGTCTAAAAAACCAACCTATGGCACAGAATTAGAGGAGCCAATAAATCAGAAACTCCACTTATTTTCTCAGACAGTTTTTAAATTATTGCGCAATGTACCTAACGCTTAACGGATGTTTTTGGTTCCCATTTTCAGTACCGGCTGATCCAACTGACAAAGGTAACCAGTTTAATTCAATTACGAAATATCCTAGAAAAATTTTCGGTCGTGAAATCAGTAACTATTTAAACAAGCTAAGTTTGAAAATTCCGGACAAATTAGATAAGCTGTGTTAGAAAAGAAGAGCCCTTTGAAGGCATAGTCTTTTCAATGTTGCCTAAGGCAAACGGGATACTTAATTTAATCGTTTTCAGTAGAATGATTTCAGCTGTTACATTTTTAAATAGGCGACATAGAAACGAGTGAGTACCCTAAATGCCTTCTTCTATTTTCATTCTATTTTTCTTTGTAATGGAAATTAAATTGTGTTATTTATTTATTCCTCAGGCACAACATCGTCAGGTTTGTTGGTGCAAGTTGTCATTGCTTCAGGTTTTTCAACAGTTAAATCAATCTTCACCATTTTTGGTATTTGCAGGTTACGCTTTGGCTGCTGACTTCTGTGCTATGCTTCCCCTAATCTCGTTCAACTTCTGAACGAATTATTGGGCGCCTTTCATCAGAAAGAGCCGACGCTGACCATTAGCACCAAACCAGCTTTCTTTCAGTTTCATTATTTTTTGTTTCTAAATAAATGTTTCAGTAAAATGCAGTTATTGCAACTAAATTTTATTGTATTACCTGCTAAATGGATTAGAGAATGATTATTGAACGTTTTCATATCGGTAATTATTAATACTATCAATTAATTAATAATTATTCACATAAATAGTATTTATTTAACATCTTTATTAGGCACTATTAAGACATCAAAAGAATTTAAAACGAAAAAAACAATTGCCTTGAAGAAGCACGTAAATTTTTGTTTAAAACAATGGTAACAATTTGCTTCTAAAAGCAAATAAAATATTGCCATTCATGCTGCATACTACAAGGAAATGTTATGTAGCTAATGAAATTGGTGTTCATTTACAAAAAGTACTTGGAACCCATGAAATAGAATGTCAGTGTCTTAAATCCATTTTAGCAATTTTAAACATCAACGCAAGTAGCATTTTACAACACTGCGATTGCCGCATGGAAAAGATAGTTGCGAATGTCACAATAGATATTTATTATTAAGAATTTATCGTTCTAATACAATGCCCAAATTTTGCGTAAAACTGGAAACGCACTTAAGAACCGAGCATTATTATATCATTATATGAAAATATTACTAACAAACTAACGGTAGTGCCTTAAATATGCAATTATATGCGAGGTGGAAATATGCCTTATACATACATCGAAAGCCCTGAAAATGCAGCTAAATGCTATCAAATATAAAATGAAATATTTTCGATTTTTGAGCAAAACACAATATTGCAATCTCTTTGTACTTTGTAAAAAAGAAAATTGCAGCAAATAGCACTTTAGCGGTCGCATGGATGATCTTGTAATGGCGCATTTTTGAACTCATTTCAGGCGATGCTTAAATGTTATCTTGTGGTGATTTCCTTCTTTAAGTATTGCACTCAACTAATATTTGCCTTGTCAGTCTCCCATTAAAACTGCTAAAGGAAAATATAAGAATAAATTTCGGTGGTAAGTTGGACATCACGGAATGTTAACAAGTGTCATTGGTAGGTGATCGCACCAATCTCCGAGGTGTGGGCTTCAGTTACCGATGGAAGCGTCTTCCCATTCTACAGTAGGCTAGTATATTGCGCGAATCCCGCTTGAGCTGAAGGATTCAAATAGGAAACTAGGCTTCGTAGTGGTGTTAGGAGCCGTGGTCTTGCGATCCTCTCTAACAATTAGACTTGAGACAGTCTGACGGTCTCTCTCAACCAACAATTGCAACCTTCGGCCAGACCTGCGCTTTGCTAAGGACGACGTTGTCCCCTCCATTATCGAGTCCTCTAACGCAGCCAATAGCTGTGTGATTTCTCACCTGGACGGTGAGATCGACTTTCACTATATTTGAAATGAAATACTTCAGATTGCATGTAATAAATAACTTCGTAAACGGGTTGTGCACGACGTAAACCGACTTATTTTATTTGCCCTTTAAATGGAACTGAAATGTTAGGGTTTTATACTCATAAATCCTTTGAAAGATGAAAGACAGGATGTATCAAATTAAGCCAATCAAAAAAGGTTTTTAATACTTGATCAATACTTGATCGGTATTGTGGCACAGAAGGGTCTTCCGGTGCAACTCCAAGTGGATACAATCGAGGTATTTGGCTGGGTGCCGCGGAGGCGTGGATTTCCAGTCCGGCTAATACGTTTCACTCTAAGACCCTGTCTGAGTTTCAAAGGGTGTTTGGATTCAATTCAGTTTCAGCTTCGTTTTTGCATCTCCCCCCCCCCCGAGTAGACCTCGTTCCTCGGATCTTTGACTATAATTAATCCTGATGTCTATGAAAGTGGGGAAAAAATTATGGTCTCTGAATAATTTACGATCAAACCTGTGCAATTAACTTGAAAATTTCAAAAAACAGATCTGGATTCCCAAATTCACATGGATTTTCTACCACTGTGGTTGAGTCTTGAGTTGTAATGAGGGCAGCCAAAAGTCAAACGGATCGATGGACCATTCTAAAAAAAAACTGCTGAAGTACACCAGTCCAATGTTTGTTGATCGTAAGAGCACCGTTTTACCCACTCTCGACAACATTTTAGATCAAACGACAGTGCTATATTTCATAGATCCAACCCGGTGTTCACCCGTTAGGTTCGCAATTCAGGTTTGGACGAAATATATTTCCAATTTGGTGTAGGTGACTACAGCCTCAATTTTCCGAGGTACTGAGTCACACAAATTACGAAGTGTTGATTCCAAAGAAACTTTAGCCTCCATTTATTTTACAGACGATGGCGGTGGAATTCGACTTCTTACTTGAGTCTCGAAAACCGACAACCGTGAATGCCTCCAAATAATGAGATAGAGGTGGAAGTCAGATGCGATGCCCAACTGCATTAGAATGTTCCTCGGTTCTCTCACAATTCTAGCTGCTGCATTATCATCTTGAGTGTTGTCGTCATTCTCCTCTGGAAAGCATAGTTCTTGAACAATTACAGGACGACGAACTTGGGCATTGAAATTTTCTATGTAGTCTCAGCTGTTAATTATTCTTCATCCGTGTCTTACATCACCTCTGTCTAGGGCAGGTCTTTTAGCCATTGCAGCTTTGTTCAAGTGTCCTAATTGCTGACAGTATATATGAGCATTAATTGTTGTAAATTTCCATTAAAAAGACTACTAAACCAACATAGAACTATGGAATCCACCCACAAAGTGCATTTTAATAGGCGCTTTTTGGTTGGTGTTAACGTATACAAATGAAGGAATAGCCATAAATGGCTGAGTTCAGGACTCCTCGCTAGCGGCTCAGAACAGGATTGCTCAGAGCAGCCAACTCAGTCGACGGTCAGAGCTGCTGCTGGTCGCCGGTTCCTCAGCGTCTCCGATGAAGCCTCTCCGCGTCTTTTCTTTGAACTGTCGTTATTTCTATAATCGGCTGGGTGGTAAGTTGTAGTCAAGCAGACGCTTTAGAATCCTATCGACGTTGTAGGCTTTCTATTATAGCGTAAAACATTAGTGTTCATCAACGCAATAGTGCATTTTAACGGGTGTTTTTGGTCTTTGTTGTTGTTGTGGTTGATCAGGGATGCAATGCGGAATTAGCCATAAATGGTAGCGCTCAGGCCAATTGTTCACTTAACACAGTTGATGATCACTACCGTTGGATATTGTCGGTTCGTTGACGCCTCATGTGAAGCCACTCGACGTTTCTTCTTTGAACGGTAATCGGCTGAGTGGTGAGATGTAATCAAGCAGGTGTCTACAAATCACATCAACTTTGTAGGCTTTCACAGAGTCAGTTAGTGGCATTGCAAAGGATCATTTTGAATGGAAAAGTTAGTCCTATTTTAGTGTAGTACCTGATACAAAAACCTGAATAACACCAGCACACTACAAAGGAACGGTGCATTTTAAGTGACGTTTTGTGGTGTTGTTCGCAGATGTTATGCGGGAATGGCCATATGTGGCATTGGTCAGGACTCTTGCAGGCTGCACAAAACATGACTACTCAGGACACTCAACTCAGCGGCTGTCAGCGCTGCTGGAGGTCGTCGGTTCGTTAGCGTCATCGTTGAAGGCACTCCGAGTCTCTTCTTGAACCGTCGTCATCCTTCCAATCAGCTGAGTGGTGAGTTTTAATCATGTAGACCTCTAGCTTTTGACCGGGGCTTGACTCAGACTCGGTTGGCAACGGGTTTGGACAGACTTTGTTTGATTATGAGAAGCTAATGCTAACTGGTCTCTCGAGACTTCATGGCTGAACTACGCTAAGTCCGTGATGGGAATTGGGGGTGTCAAACCACCACAATTTATGGATGATGAATTGAATCTAAGCCAGGCTATGATCGTGAACATTTTGAATTATAATCTTTTTAAAGGTTTCCAGATCGATCTTCGGTGCTCCTTCTGACACTTCGGTTCCATGCTTATATGCTGAAATGAATATCAATGGTCTTGTTTGTTTCTTTAGAGATCTATTCGGTTCATTCGCGCTTGTTTTGCGACGAGCTTTTGCACAACATGAGTTCATGAACTCTCTTCTAAAACCAACAAAGTTGTAAACGCGGATTTTACTCTACCGGCCGACAGTGGTACCCGTCATTCAATCGTAGCTGTTCTAGAGCTCTCACTACCTCATCAAATGAGCTTCGACCTCATTTGAGATGCCGCTCCATGTATAGGGCTTCAGAGTCTGCGGTACAGAATGGAAAAAAACTTTTTTAAAGGTACTGCGACCGATGTTCGGTGCCCTGTCTGGTACATGACTTACTGGTTGAAGTAGGTTTCAACAGTGAACTAATATTTCTTTCTTTCATAAATATACATTTTGAAGAATCTGCTCTGTTTAAACAATAAAAGAAATAGATTTAGATTTGATTATACAGTTAGCTTAATAATTCGGGATGTGCATTTGTGCAGACATCGTATAAAAATTTAAACTAAGTACACTAGTTATGTTTCCCAAGTCAATGTAGGCAGACAAGCTGAAGAGAGACTGTAGCAGAAATGGCTAGGCTACGTTTTCCAACAAGAGGAGTCAACTATCCGTATAAGCGAAGTTCCACCATCAGAAAAAGAGCAGAGTTGCGCAACCAAGCGTTTATCACGAACGCTCGTGTGTGAGTTACGCACTCAAGCGGTTTTTGCGTTAAAACAACAAGGAACATGACTCAGACTCACGTTGGCGGCGAGGGGAGTTCAGCAACTAGGTTTGGGCAGGCTTTGTGCGGGTATGAGAACCTAACAGTAACTAAGCCGTCGTGACTGCATAGCTCACGGGACACTGAGCAGGTGATGGGAATTTGAAGCCTAGTCAGGCTGCCACAATGCACCCCCTAGAGCGTTGTTAGACTGCCGTAGGGTTGGGAATGTTACAACACGTCAGACTTGAGTTGATTACATTAGCCTATAGAGTGGCACATGTTATAGGGTCTTGGAGTAAGGATTGGGTAGAATAGACAAAGGACGATGATGTTGCAATCCATCGAAGTAATCGAAGATCCTTCCTCGGTGTGATAGCTAAAGGAAAGGTCTCCTCTGTCTGGTAGAAATATCACGGTGGATTCCGTGTCTCAGGTGAGGGACTGGTCTAGGTGTAAACAGAATATTTTGGAAGTCCTTGTGAATTGGTTGGTGAGACCAGTGACCGTAGTGTCAAGCCCTGGGAGACATACTGAGACCATGCAGCACTTTCAGCCTTCCAATCTAGCGAAATCGCTTATGATTGCAAGGTCGTTTGAATTCGTACTCACACGTAGTAAGCTTACACGCCAAGGTCAATTACGATTAAAGGATATGGATTCACTTTAACGGTTTCACAATGAGTCCACGGTTCGCTATGTGCTTTTGTAGAGGCATGCTTTCATAATGCTGCAGCAAATTGTTAGTTCAATAACCCAGTCTATTTCGAGACAAAGCTTGATTCCGGAAATACACCGATGTTGAATCGATTCCTCGAGTCTCTATTTTCCAGTAGATCTCCAATGAGTGTCATAAAATAGTGATATTTGGGAATAGAATGGCAGTTAAGTGGCTCCTTTGTCCAGCTGAGCTTATTCTGTTGAGGAAGAGCCGTTGGTATGAGATGTCAATTTTTGCAGCTAACTTCTCGAGTTCGGGAGTGCTTTTTGATCATAATCTCTCTCCAAATTGATGGCGACAAATATCATTTCATCTGGATGGAAATCAAGATGGCATTAGTCCTTGGGATCAAAGCGAGACAGTTCCGTAGTTTTTAAGGTGATTCGTTTCCCAATCGATTTCCCCTCTCTCCCAGTCTATCAAAATCACGCATGATTCCAAGTTAATTTTGAAATCGTCCTCATTACCTAAATCGCGCTTGTAATTTTGACGCACCATGTGCTATAAAGACAAGCTGGAAACCAGTTATTTTACTGCGAAGTCGTTTTATGATTAATCGTTTACGTTTACACTGTTTCATTTCCATAATAACCAAAGATTTTCTGGCTATAAAACCACTTACTCTACGTCATGCCGTATGCAGTAGTTTGAGTTCTCCACAAGATGGATTTACTACCCCCCTTAAGCTCGTCCAGACTCCCAAAGGGAGGAGAGAAGATGAGGCGTGAGCACCGGAGCGTTTATCGGGGCCTGTATGTGAGTGTATGGCTATAGCGTGTGGCGTGAGATGTTTAAATAGGCTACGTCTGAGTTCTGGTAAGCAGGAATCGCCCTTGATTGGTTGATAAGAGTTGTTCTCGAATGCGATTTGCTCAGTGGCGCGTTCCTAATAGGCAGCTTACTTGGTGTAGGTATTCATTTCATTGAACAATGAGTTCACCTAATGATTTCAACGTGTCACCATTTTATCTACGAATGTCGAATATGAAATGAACTCGAAGTCTGTCTGATTCGGGCCTTCCAACACTAGTGAGATAATTAGCGTGTGTTTATAATTACAACTAAGTTTCTATTTGCCATCTGGTTGGATGATTTTAGTCCTTTTAGACATTAATACAGTTTTTAATAGCTATCAAAGTGATTCGCTGAAACGAATACACATCGCTGCTGCGATTGGTTTTCATCGATACTTGAAAGTGTTTAAGAGGTGAATTGCCTTCCTTGAGTGCCTGAGCGCCACATTTTCTGTGAAACGTTACTTGTATTTATTTTAAGAGAAACTATTTCGAAATGATCGTTGGTAAAAAACTTATCCAGCGAAATCGAAAATTTCGACTTCACTGATAAAAACAGCAAATCACACTAGCTTTATTAACATACATTTTCTGGTTGCAAAACCACGCCGTACAGGGAACGAAATAAAGAGAATGGGATTAAACAAGGCCATTACAATCACAATCAACTTGTCATCATTGTCAAGTTGCATAATGAACCTGAATGCTTACGTCTTAAGACAAACATCTCGTGGATGCAACTAGAACTAAGACTCAGATGTCAACCCGGTAAGAATCGGTGCTTATCCGTTCTTCTTGAAGAAATAATTTGGTGGATCTAACTGAGAGAGATATCGAATCCCCATTGACTGTTCAGCTCGTCACAAAAGATTTCTCCTTTAAAAGCCTCTAATGACCGGTTTTCAGTGGAGACTCTAGTGAGGCAAATGCTGTGTTTTTATAATTGTAAACGTGTTTATCAAACTGTTTACGAGTCGAATTTTTTACGTTTATCTGGCCTTTTGACCGTCTAATTTACTGTCAATTTATGGCAGATTTTACTGAGGGAGTTATTGTGGCCCTCTCGACTTTTCAAAATTTCTTGATAGGTTTTAACTCTTAATCTGCAAAACATAGGATGTTAACGTACACCCCAAGGTCATTTACATTTTTGACTAACAAAGCACTATTACCCCTTTTGGGTGCAATATTACTTCGATATATTAAATTCAAAAAAGCTGTATTGCTAGAAACCTGTCTTGTGATCTCTTACATCTAAGTCCCAGTAACGTTTAGGAAAAACCGAATCTCCCATTCTGATCCCTGATTTTTCCAACTCTACTGAGACAAATATCGTGTGATTATGATGACAAATAAGTTTCTAGTTTCATATGGGTGGAAATTAAGGATGAAGTTAGTTTTAATGGTAATTCGCGGTAACAAATCCCGTAATTCCATAACGTCATTGAGACAAATGTAGTATTTACAATAAAAACTGAGATTCAGATATCACCATGTGAGAATTTACGAAGCAATGCAGTTTACATGGATTTCAAAGAGGTTTGCTGGAATGAATGTAAATCTGCTATGATTGATGTTCATCTATACATGAGACTATTTATTTCTTGCTTATTAGTCCTTTTTGAATGAATAATTTACTGTCAGGCCTATGTAGATTTTCAGAGAGTGTTACTGAAACCCTCTCGAATTTTCCGATTTTCCTAATAGATTTCACCCTCGCAATCAAGCAAAACAGCTAATGATTGCAGGTTTGTTTTGAAGGTTATTTACAATGTTGACCTACAAAGTACTTTGAGGTCGGAGTGGTTTGTGAAGGGAACTATCAACTTTGTTCTGTAATCTTTTATAATTATTTTCTTATTTAATAACGATTATTTTTTCTCTACGACCACGGATTTTCTATTTCAAAAATCACCTCTACTACATCATCATATGTTCAATGCCGTGCAGAAAGGTTTTATTAAATATTGATTGGTTAAGTCTCTCTTGAACTACTGAAAGCTCTTTTAAAGCCCTTCTCTGAGTGTGTAAGCACCACATTTTCCACGGTATACAGCTTCGAGTTAAGTAAATAGGAACTGTTCGGAAAAGATCATTGGTAGAAACCAATCTTGTGACAGAATATCAGTTTTTTCTTTCTACTACCCTGTCCAAAATCTACAAGCAGTCTACAATTAGCAGTGGTGAAATCATGAAATGTAGCACGGACACTCAAAAACAACTTCCAAATGCTTGAGTCGTAATTCAGGGTTGTGCATAAGCAATCGTTCTCCTCCAAGTCAATACCAGCCCCTCTCGGACTCAAAACGAACCGTTAAAACAATAGAGCCCTTACAAGGAACGATGTGCCTTCTTAGGGCTAATTAAGCGTCTGCAAAGACATTTTGATAACGAAAGTAGGCATCCACCAACTCCTGGACATACGTGTTATGGTATTTGTCTGGGAAAGCCAGTGAGATGTGCTCGAAGAGGAGATAAAACGGGGATCTTGAGGCCTAACAGAAAAGTTAACACTTGGACGTTCTGATACGAAAAGGCGCTGAATCGAAACTCGGAGCGGGGTTTATTGCCACTGTTAGTGCAGTCACTCGCCTTTTCTTTCTAATTTGAGGCACTGGAAACAGTATTTGCGAACACTACTTTTAGTCGTTGTGTCGCTCCTTTTAATCAGTATGAACTGATTTAATTGCCTAGGTAAAACTAGGTTAAGACCCAGTGACACGCGAAAGACGAATGTATATCTTCGTAATCATTCTATGCTTCATGAAAGAAAGTAGGGAGCTTACACTGGATAATTCATAATTCTCAGGAAGGTTCTAACTCGGCGGTTGCGGCTGTGACCTTTAAGACCCTTCCAATGTCTAAGATGTCTACAATTTTGAAAAAGCATCCCTTATCAGCTGCAAATCACATTGATATATATCCACCGTAAAAAGTGGAGCAAGCTGATGAAAAGCGGAACAGTAGCGTAGTTCAACTAGGCGTTTGAGATAGTCTTCAGATCATAAGGAGGCGTCTTTTAGTCAAGTTAGGGAACTTTGCAGGGTCCATTAAGGTAAAATAATATCAGTTGTGTGGTTCGGACAGAACCTATTCCCTAACTAAGAGAGCAGGACTACCTATTTCAGGAGTTGATTCCTCAATAGGCTTATCTTCCAACTCATCTACACGTCCGCACTGGTCCTCGATCTTCTAATCTAAGTTTGATCTTAACGTCCTTATTGATGGCTGTTCAGTGGTAACATTCCAGAGTTTATTTCTTGGCTATTATATCCGATTGAACGACGGGTGCCTTTTCTCATTCGGCGCTTTTTATTCAATACCAATTTATTAATTATTGCAAAACAAATATTCCTTATTTAAAGTGCATTATTGAATTAAACAATATGCTCCTCTCCTTAAGACGTCATAAAATACTCTTTGGACTAAGTGTAAATTACAAAAGATATTAGACAGACAGGACTTATGGGGTAGCCTGTAATTCAGTGTATAACAACTGCACGTTTGCACATGAGGAAGAGAGAAATAGTGACTCAGAGTGCAGTCTTCGTTTCAGTCACAGATACTGCTGATCTTAATGGACAGCACATTGTTTGAATAGTCGACCTAGATGCTGTTAAAGCGTGAAGAGGACATGAAAATCTCGCTTCTCAGGTATTGACGCCGCCTGTACTTTCAGTGCGTTTCAGAGCAACTAAACTGTCCATTGTCAGTAGCCGCCCTATTCCACCGCACTTTGGTTTGACAGGGTACATTTACCTGAACGCTGATTGGTTGGTGGAGGAATGACTCAAATGGTGTAGTAAAGCTTTTGTGAAGTGTGTATTTGGCTAATGTTTGAGTTTCGAGCTTTGGACGACGCATAATCGGCACCTTATGATCTAAAAATAGCAGTTCATAATATATTTACTCTCTATAAAGAAGGTAGGTTCTCTAGCTTATTAGAAGCCAGTGGTTTGGTGGTTTAGTTCACAATCAACCTGTCCAGCTCCTCATGAAGCGGAAATATGAGGGTGTATCGAGAAGTATGTGGAGTTTTTTCAAAAATATATGTTTTTAACCAAACTAAAATGAAACTTTCGTCTGACTTCTCTACATAGTTTCCACTTGTTCCTAGTTGTTCCTGGGTTTGAGGATAATTTAAAAAAAATACTGGAGTCACTATTATACGTGTTTCAAATGCAATCAAAGTAAACGCTGCTTAGATAGTATTATAGTGGTTTGTGCCTACTACAATAATCTCCAAACCAAGAGAGACAGAACCACGTTACTTCGTAGCGTACGAGGGTGTGTATATGTGGATTTAGCACGCTGGTGGTTGTCTTATTTATAGTTACAACTTATTTCAGCTAAGGCGAGCTCGTCGTTGATTGGTAGAGTGGTTCCTCAAGTTGTTCCTATTGGGTAGCCTTAATTGCGTTGAGAGACGTGCGTGGGCCGTTGCTGTTGGACGGCGTGAATCAGATTAATTGGCGCGCTACAAGATAAATTTCTTCGTAAACAGGTTGCGTACGATTTAAACCGACGTATTTTAGTTGCCCTTTAAATGTAAATGAAATATTATGGTCTTAAACTCATAAATTATTTGAAAAATGAAAGACAGGATTATTAAATTAAGTCAATCAAACACGGTTTCTAATACTTGGTAAATACCTGATCGATATTGTGGCACAGAAAGGTCTTCCAGTACAACTCCAAGTGGATACAACGGAGGAATTTGGCTAGAAAGGAGCCGCGGAGGCGTGGATTTCCAGTGCTGCATTTATTCGTGAAAGGGAACTCAATAGCCCACGAGGGAAGCTTTCCAGCTGAAATCCTAATGCGTCGGAAAGTGTGCGAAACTAACTAGGCTATGCTTCCTAGAATAATCACCCCTTCAGCAACGAAGACTCGAAGATAGGGATTCAGCATGGGACATGTGCACGATAAATAAATTAAGGAGCTACAAGTTTGCCTCTGTAATTGTCTATATGTACGAATATTGAACCTAACTGGTGAACACCAGGTTGGATCTATAAAAAAATGGCACTGTCGTTTGACACAAAATGTTGTCGAGAGTGGGTGAAACACTCTGGAACACTTCTGGCATCAGTTTCAGAAGACCCTTTGTGTTGATTTACTCTTCCAGAAGAGACACTATGGAAAATGGATATGACAAAAGCGTCCAGGGTAAGGTATGTGAATACCGAGGTTGGAAGAATAAGCATGCATTACTAGATACATCCAGCTCGTGATGGCTGAGGGGTTGCTTGCGTGCTGCCCAGGGGAGTTGTGAATGCTTATTCAGGCTGCCGAACACAAATCATGCAAGTGATGTGTGGTTGTTCCGTGGTCGTTAGCACCCCGTCCTCGAAAAACGTATCCATATCTGTGCAGCGGATAAGCTCTACAATCCTAGAGTGACTTGAGAGTATCTTCGCAACGCAACCCATGGACATGCTAATCTCCATTTAAATGGATGCACTCGCCTGATCTAATTGGCCATGCTGTTTACCGACGAAGCAGGTCAACCATATCTTAACACATCTGCCTTCACTGATTCCACACACACACACATCCTGGACGGACGTCTTCTCTTCTCTTTGATTTTAGAAGCTCAATATATTGTCTTGGGTAATTGACAAATCCAGGAAGAGAAGCTAATAGTAGATATGAGATGCAGAGGCATGATCAACAGATTTTGTAGCTAGAAGTGATCTATAGTAACATCACTGAACAAAATTCAAGCAGACGAAGAGATGCGACTTTGGTTAATCACTACATTCCTAAATTCAAGAAAGTCAAGTCATTGGCTACCAAGTGGACAGCCGGTGTCGTTCAGAAAGTCTAAATGCCAAAATTTGGTTCAAACAGGGGTGACCGGGATTTTCCGTTTTTTAGTTACTTTAGTGCGCGTTTCGCATGTTCTGATCTTAAGGGAGCGAAAGTGCATTCGAGCATCTCTTCAGAGCCACTCAACTTATCATTAGAGATTTACATTAAATAGCTTCTTGTCGAGTAAATTCCTGATTTCGCTCCATTAGATGCCGTTAATACTAGAAAAAAAATCACACAAATCGCAAATGACAAAAGTTTGCTTCCTGTAAAAGCAGAAGGACGATCTTGTGGCGGAATGGCTTCACCTGGATTCTCTTGCTAGACGGATGAACAACTGTAACGGCCTCTCTTAGACGTATCGCCTTTTCTAGATGGTATAAGATTAATTAATCGTTCCAAGCGCGATGAAAGAAAGACTACCAAAGGAGAGTGTTTATTAGAAGCGCGCATACCAGAATGTTGGCTAGAAGCTCAAGTAGCATAGGAACATGCGCACATGACTAAGACTTCGATTGGGGACAAGGGAATCCAGTTTTTTGAGGATATGAGAGCAACTAGGCTGACTATCGAGACAGCAGGGGTGACATCAAGCCGGGACACTGATGAGAATCGAGACCATGGGAGGTAATCATATGTGTACAGGCTGGATTTAAAAAAGTGAATCTTATAAAAACTACGAGATATGTCGGTAATGTATTGTTACTAATTGATTACTCGGTGATTAACAGGAAAGTGTATTCTCGATTGAATTGAAAGACTCACTGAGCCGTCGACTTCTTCTTAAAGGCGTAATACACCAAATTTAACAAAACTTTTACCTCTCACTAGTACTGCCTGATCAAGCCCCTTATTCTCATCACCGGCTCAGTAAGAAGTCAGCTACCCAGACGCAACAAACTAGAATCCGGACAGCTTTCCAGACTTACAGCCCTGTCTACCAATGCCCCGTCATACCCCATTGTTTCTATACCACGTAAAAGCGCTTGAGTGCTTTCCTCACTTAGCACACACGTATCTAATAAACGCTGGACACACGCGCCTCCTCTACATCCTCCGGTAGAGAAGCCGTCCCATTAGGGATACGTAAACCGTTTTGGAGAGAATCTATGTGCGACCCTCCCTCCACAAACTGTTTGGTTCTCCTGCAAAGACGGCAGCCATTACCTTTGAGACAGCACCTGCCATACGAGCACCAACAATTTGGCCTCTTTGAAAGCCAAAGAGGTCTGTCATTTTATAATGTTATAACCACTTTTTAAGTGCCAGTAAAATATTCATTTTAAATATATATATTAAATAACCAAATTGCGAAGCAAAATATGGATTGTTTATATTATGTGAAAGGGTTATGATGAGAACGTTGGGTGTTTCCACTATTTTGTCCAACCCCTGTTTCTGCTTTAAAATAGGTTCGGTTGACACGAAAATTATACTGTAACAGTGGAACATTTAACTTGAAATAACCGTCGCCATAAGAACCTTGTACGGCCTTAATCCGACTAGCATTAAAACCAATTGATTGTAAAATTTCCGTGGGAAAATTTCATCACTCCTGTCTTCGGTTGATTGAGCCTTTGTAGCTAGGATTTGGAGAGGTTGACGAGGCCGAACGTTGGACTGGTGTGCTTAACCTTTATTTTCAATGATCCAACGATCCGTTTGACTCTTGTTGATGTGTTTGTTATTGGTTGCTTTCACTACAATTCAAGACTCAATTACAGTGGCAGGAATTCCATGTGGATTTAAGAATGCAGATCCGTTTTTTGAAATTTTTAATGTTAATTGCACGGATTTGATTGTAAACTATTCAGAGACCATAATTTTCTGGATAACTTGATATACATCATGATTAGTTGTAGTTAAAGTTCCGAGAAGTGATGTCTACTCCGAGGGATGATGCAAAACTAAGCTGAAAGAAACTGAATTGAACCCGAGGCACCCTTTCAGAGGTGGTAGTAGCTGCTTAAATAGTGCTCCTATCCAAAGTTTGATCAAGAAACGGACTCAATAATGCAATGTAAACAATGGGAAAGGCTTTATTTATTTTGAAACAAATTGAAGGTCAGGACAGAGGGGATAATTACTCGAGAAGAATGCCAAAAGGGAATGATGATGTAACTGTGGACGGTGAATGATGCAGAATACTATGCAACATTTGACGCTGTTTAGAGATTTTCGAATTCTACAAGAGCATGAATCTCAGAGAGTTGGTCACTCTGTTGAAACCTGTCTTTACACATGGGAATGCAGCTATTCAGACTGTCTTTGAATGCGTTCATAAATTCGCTTGCTTTACTGAATGGGAAATTGGCTGGCAATACACTAGATCGCTGGTACACGCATCCACACGAACGAGGTTAATTTCTCCATTGTTAAAAGCGAATGTTGCTCGCAGTAGCAATCCTGAAATATTCACATTCGCCGAGTGGAAGCGAAGATGAACTGTCGTCATTGTCTGAAATGTATGATCAGTTTGTAGCAATACTTACAATACGGAACCTGACTTTCGGAATTGAAACATTGCAAGCGAAATTATCAACTTCCACAGTCGAGCGCGAGCATTCTGTAACCCAGGATTCTTTACTTAAGCTTGGAGCATTAAAACGTGTCACCTCCGTTGAAATTTCCTTCAGTGCACTGTACATCGCAGCACTTGCTCCATTTTCAATATTCGTGTCTTTATCTTTTGCCTCACCATCTGAATCTGAATTGGACTTCTGGAGGAAAGGGACCTACTCAGTTTAGAGAAAGCTGTGCTGAAAGCCAGTAGAATAAGGTATAGTGTTTTAGTCATTTATAATTTGAGTGAATGATTATGTGAGTGTCTTTGGTTTAAGTCTTTATATACTGCTGTTCACCGTTTACGTGAACTTGCAAGAAAGTGGGTTTGTATTATGTGCCACATATTTTTTCTGCAAAAGTGGATTTGTAACGTTTTGGTTGCTCAATTGATATAGAAATATCATTGAGAAAACTTTAGCTTAGCTTCACACTACATTAACACTAAAACTGGACAGAACCTGCCTCAGAGTAATAAAGGAACCAAATAAATGTTTACAAGAAGTTTTTCCAATAATGTATCAAAATATTTCAAAGAATTGCAGTGTGCAAACATGACCTGACGCTTACAAACCTCAATTGCATAATCTTAGCATTGTTACTCCTCATTGTAAACATTTTCTTATATTTCAAAACCAATGAAAATCGTATTTCATTTAAGTAATTATGATCATGAGATGCTTTCGATCCTTCGTTCATAAAGCACATCAGTCTTAGAGGTAGACTAACTGTTTTTATTTACTTAAACAGGATAACGAAAGTACCACATCAAATAGCAAATGTTATCATTTATAGATCAAATTAAAAGATACTTCAACTGGTAACAATCCAACAGATTGTAAAAATTTTACATGTAGGTTGACTTGACGTCTTAAATTTTCTTTCTTTGTAATGGAAAAAAATGTTTTATTCACTCAGCTGAGCAGACGTTACCGACAAGTAGTTAATGTAACATTAACCGGGTTTGCAACTCCGGAAAAGATACACTGATAGTTAAAGTCCCTACCCCTCTTGTCAAAGATAGCTTTCCAGCCTGACATAATCCATGAGAAAATAGTGATAGTTTCGTTTTCCTTGATAGCAGATTGCTGAAAGGTAAAGACGGAGAGAGATGTGTCTATACTCTCGGAAAATACTTCATTCGGCTGAGAGGAGACATATGCGAACTATTAGTAAAGACAAGTTTCCACATGGTTTGGAGATTCGCAGTAACGTACGCTGAATATTTGAGGTCTCTACCCATACCATCGGAGATGGCTTTTGACCCAAATTTAAATTCTAAAGAAGTCAGTCAGTCATCTTTCTTAGGGCGCTTCCAGCTAGATCTGAATCTGTAAGGAAATGTAGGGAAAAACCTTACTGATTTCAAACATCGTGATAAAGGTAGAATCAATCAATTCCCTAGTGAAGGCAACATTCGCAACACTAGATTTATCAAAATGCTATAGTACCGATTTCAAGCGCGCATTTATCTGAGACTGAGAGTGTAAATGATGTAAGGTAGCAATAAAAGTACTGTGCTAACAACTTTGAATCAAAAATGAGTTTATTTCTACACATCTCGATTGTGGTTTCTATTAAATTTTGACAGCACCGAGGAAAAAATAATTAGTCATTTCTTTAGGATAACCTTTTCAGATACCGCATTAAGAATGACTGAGCGAAACACGAACTGGGCTGATTCCCGTTTCCCGGCGTCTGGAGTCCTTCACTGTCAACATATTTTATGAGAGACAGAGTAGAGAGGGGAACTCGTTTTGCAAGAATTTGCTGCAATGTGAGCTTCCAGTACCTAGTTATCCCATTTATTTAGAGCACAGAATTATGAGCATAAATGATGAATCCGGTAAATTCATTTACTTTTTATGAACTAAAGAGATAATAATGATCGGCGCTGCAAATATTTCAATCGAACTCGCTTTGAAAGATTAATTATATAATAGTCAAAATATAGATTCATTTGAGATAGTACAAATCACCACTTTCATTTCTATGAATAATTTTCCTATTCCTAAGCTGTACAATTAAAAGAAAAGCATTAGAAATTGGTACGATAAAACACCAAAATTGAAAATTCGAATATCTTGAATAGGTTTTTCTACACTCACTACGACCTAAATAAGATCCTCGCTTCTTTGAACTCACGTCTTTAATCTGCTTCTAAGGAAAACTTAAATCTATAGGGTTTGTAAGGAAATATTTTAAATTTAATGACAGAACTTCTTTTCGCAGTGCTAAAGAAACAAATGTAGCAGCACCAGGAGCAATGTATGAGCGCTTTTACAACAGACAATCAGTAAGTTCGGTTTGCTAAAATTCGCATTTCCACGTCTTCCGCATTTACACAAACTCATTATAAACGCAAGGATTCTGAAGTATTGAAATTGTTTTCGCCAATAGAATGGGGATTAAAAGAAAGGAGAGACACAAGTCGGTGAGGTGTACTCAAAGTTACCCAAACATTTGCTGGAATTTAGCAAGTGAGTGATGTGGAATTCCGCTGTCCAAAGTTACACTACGACACCGTAAAAAGGATTAAATTTCAGTTTGGTACTTGCATTCAACGCATCAAAGGTTATCCTCAGTAGATTAGCTGTAACCTAAATAAAATATTTGTCTCTGAAACCATAAACTTAATTCCTATTAGTTGAATGTGTAGGACAAAGCAAAAGCATTGGGACAAATATGGAAAACGGGACATCAAATTCTGTAATCCAACTTGCAAAATGATTAGCTTTACATAAGGAGATTAGCTGCGATACGATCATTCTTTACTAGCTGTTCACGTAACTGGTGAATTGCGTCATGGGCCCTCTGCGCAATTAAATTTAATTAAATTTCCGATCTTAATGAGTATTTACAGTACTGATGGACCTAAGCTTCATGGATAATCCCTGCGATCAAGTAAAACATGTTTAATCCTTATTGAATTCACGTGGCTGTGAATGTGTTATGCTTAAATCTTATGGATTAATACAGAGAGAAATTTATCATCTGGGAAGAAATTTCCAGGATTACTGCTAGCCATGAAATATCAGGCACATGCAAAACTCCTCATCTGACCTCTGGGGCTGAACGTGACCTCCTTAATGCAACTGATCGGGTGAGCATGAGTCTATGGAAAACACTACGATTTTTCATTATGTGCTGAATATTTAACCCATCCATGTGACTTTTTTTCAGGGAACCTTGAAATCGAAGCTTTGAATTTCTTGACTAAGCTGTACTTTGTTTAAATTGTCTTTTCTTTTTGTAGATCTGATCGGAAAATGTTAGCACTAAATGTAAAGTTCAGTTAATTTCCATTAGGTCAAGGATAAAGAATATGTATCTGTTCTGAGCTGTCAGTGAGCTCTAGAGGCATTTCCAATTTGCCTGACGATAATCACACCTTTAGCGACACTGATTTACTGGGAAACCTTGTTCTCTTGGTGTCTATCATATGACGAAAACACTGTGGTGCTATTTCGGCATCAAAGATCAATTTCGCGAATAGAAAGAAGGTTCTTATATGCATTTATAATAAATAAATAACAGGGATCGAACATGTCTAGCAAAGTAATAAAAGCAACAACCATTAAGTATTGCAAATATACCTTCCGCTAGTGAAAGTTCAAGAGATACACATAGTCGTATCACACAAATAAGATTTTAAATTCCACTCTTGGAGCTGACGAGACTGAATACGATCCAGAATACAGCAATCCTCTACAGCAGGACAGGCTGCAAAGTGGATGGTTTCTTTAATATTTGACATTAGCTGATCATCTAGCTTTGACTGAAAAGAAGTATTGACTTAACTGCACTTGAACAGTTCCTTCTTAAGGACTAACGGATACCCTGGGCAGTGTTGAATACTATTCCATAGTGCGATTTTGGTAAACCGACGAAGATTTTCAATCTCGAAACTATGACAATTTTTGGTCCTGTGCATATCGATTGGGATCTGTCTCTGCATGTTAAGACTTCGCAGGATAGACTAAGACTTATCAGTAAAATTCTGTCAAAGTGTATATTGTCAGAAGCACTGAATACACTGATGTTTATGGCATGATGCTATGCACTTTAGAGCCTTTCTTTGGAAAGACTGATGTAATCTTGATGTCGGAGCCGGCTTCGTAACTGCGTCTATCAACTTTTACCCGAAGTGCAAGATAGCATCTGAAGGCGTCCCTTACCGAGTACCTAAGTACATTTCTCGTCATTGCTTTTGTTAAATTAGCTCTCCTCCTAAAGTCAATATAAAGTTGTGAATTGTAAAACGATAATTTCCTGGCACTAGGTAATAGTGGCTGATGCTCTAAGAGGAGCTGGCTTCTTACCTTTCAAGCGATCCCATAATTCCTCTCGGAAAATTTGACTAAATTGCACGATGAGTTTGCTTTCGCTTTTTAACAGTTAATTCTTTCAATCTTTTTAAATAATTATCAGCTTCTTCATTTTTGCAAGCTTTCTTTGCATGGATGTGATTAGAAGAGCACATCAATTTCAGTTTCAGTCTCTTACTGGGGCATTATATATATATATGTTCTTTGTGAATTTTGACCAAATGAAACAATGGAGCAAATGTTACATTTCATTAGGTATTCTTGATAAAAGATAAATCCCAACATTCTAATCGTTGGCTTACACGTACATTAGCTACTGTCAATTCTCTTGGTTTTGATCAAAAAGTCATGTTTAACTTCACTTCCCTAGATCTTTCACTTGAATTTATTACTTAAAGGCGATAAATATGCTGTGTGGTTTACGAGTAGCAATAAAGGTTGAATTCGTTCAAAATTATGATTGAATCTTTAGGCGAATGTGTGAAATATATCAAAAGTATTTAATTAAATAAAACACTCCGTGGCTTGATAAAAACCTGTTAGGCATTGTCGAAGTTAGTTTTAATAAATAATCTAATTGAATTGCATCTCCGTTTTGTGGTCTCAGTGTAATTTCCTGTTTTTCTGAGAGGTTTGAGCATGCAAATAATAATCATATTAGTTCAGAGGATTCGTCGTACAAGCAGAGGAAGACGCCGAATCAGACCAGAGTCCAAGTCACAAGGGTGAAACATCCAAAACACATAGCACGGTTCCTCCCCCAAGGGGTTGAAAAAACAGTCTTCCGATCACACGAAAATCCAGGTGTGCAGAGGTATATCAATTGCTTAAAAGTGCCTGATTACATATCAGGCCAGCGACAAAGAATTTGTGTCAATATATCCATAAAGCTTTTAAGGTCCTGAATATGAACTTTGTTATTACGTTGCGGTCGACTCAAATACAAATGGCGTAGTTTGAACACTTTTGCACCAAAGGGTACATAAAAAATTTGCGCACACCTCAATCCAACAGCTAAGCGTGATGGTCTGACAACGCTCCGAAACGGGCTCTATACGATTTTAAAATAGGAAAGACATAGCGATAAACTTCTGCATCGTTTCCTTGAGGCTTACCGCACTACTACGCATCCAACGTAATGAGGAAGATCTCCAGCTGAAACACTCATGGGGCGTAAATTAAGCGCAACTAACACTATGCGGCCAATGATGACCACACTTCAGACGAATAAGACTTCCAGAAACTGATTTACGAAACTATTGTCGGAGGGCTTCGGATCGATGAGAATCAGTTAAACACAAAGTAGACGCCGAGAGTGAAACCTGAATCTCATAACTGAACGAGCTCTACCTTGCCAACAGGAGGCTGCGGACGTCAATCCTTACCAATCATGAGACGATAAGGTCACCTGGATCCCTTCTATCCCTTTGTTTTGAAAAAAAACAGTCCCATATGGGATGTTACACGAATGGAGGTATTTACACTAATGTTGAATGACTACTACTACTTCGTGCACCACAATTAGCCATTTCCCCGTCATTTCAGTGTTATGAAAATACCTGTCATCCGACAAATGCAAAGAATTTGGTTTAAGTCTAACATGGAGTAAAAGTGTCACCGTCTGTGCGGGTCGCCTTCATTATAAAGATGCACTGTCCTTTGTCATCTTGCCTCGCAAGTATGGGAGACGTTTGCAACTCTAGCGGTTGCTGAGCGGTGGGTACGCACGAGTATAAGGGATCTCCGGCGCTGACCGGGACGCAAACAAACCAACAAAATCCAACTCTCGGTGGTCTAGTCTATCCATTAGACATGTGTTCTCCACAACTGGCCACTTTTTCCAATAAATCCCTATAAGGTACAGAGGTTGTGGTGACCAAGGAGTACTATCGTATCGTCAACCGTTGACAAACACAGCCGGTCACACCTAAGTATTGCGCGTGCATTTACCTGATTCGCACATAAGACAAAGTGTGTTGACCATAATCTAATTGGTAAGGATGTTTCCTAATAAATCAGGTCAAGGGAGTCTAAACACACCTACGCCTCACTTCCTTCTGGTATCGAGACTACCAATATTACGCAGCGTAGCTGATCAGCCTATGAAGCGGAGCATAGAATAGCTATTCGCTGTAAGGCAACTATAAAGGGAGGAGATTTATCACCACTCTTAAGAAGTCCATGCCGTTGATTTACTCTAGCACTAACTAATTTTCTCTGCTTATATGCAGTTGGGAATATAAAGATATATATACATATATAAAGATTGCTTAGCTCAATTTTTTCTAATCTGAATTATGGTCCATTGAAACACGTGGTATATTTTCACACCAAAACCATATCTTAACAAGCATTTAACCCCATCAGACAGCGGCAAGTCCATTTAGGAGCCTTTTTGAAGCTCCAGTTCTGTCTTGTTAGAATATGAGCTCTCAAATGAACAAGGGTCCATAACGTGGCGATCGTTGAGTGATACAAACAGAATACGATTTCAATTACCCTAACCAAATAAGTATACAGTCGTCACATTTGCGAAGATGTTTTATCCGAGTATCAAGAGACAAGATGGTTCGGAATTTGCTAACAAAGTGTGGGTTAATGCTCAGCTGAGTCAAAATTAGAGGTACATAACGGTTTTTCAACAGGGAAAGAGATTAAACGATATTGTAGGCTTGTAGTAAATACCGCTGCATAGACCTAAACATTGAGCAAGGAACTTCGTTGATATGAAAAAACTTTTCAATATGTTGATTCCATGAACTAGCAGTTCTTCGGGGATGAGATTTGATGCAAAAACTTCGAAGGAATTGCAGAGGAGAATATTTGCGAAATAGAGTTGTACATGTGTCGTTGTTTGACCGCTAATTTCATAAATCGCAGGATCGAAGAAGTGGCTTTGAGAGGGGCCTACAACGAAATCCAAACAGCCGATAATGTTGAAAAACGTCAGAGTACGTCAGGCTGTTTCACGGAACTTCAGGAGTTTTTTTAATTTTATAATCATAATGCTATAATCTATCGTATTAATCGTTAAATATAACTTTAGAAGATAGACAAATATAGCATATTGCGCAAACTGTAAATTGCCTACTTTGCAAAAGTAGTAGAGAGATTTCCATTTGTTAAATTGGAAACAGTTTGCAAATTGTATCATTCGCAGTGAAAAACTTATTACCAAAGATCATAATGCAGAGGACTTTTAGAATTTTAAGTGTATTACACATTTTTCCATTGGAACTGGGTTTTGAAAATGTAGTGCTTTTTATGGTCTCATGCTCATTTGATCTGTTACACGATTCCAATGAGGTCACGTTCAGCCCCAGAGGTCAGATGAAGAGTTCTGCATATGACTGATATTTCATGGCTAGCATTAATCCAGCAAATATCTTTCCAAATGAATAATTTCTCGTTCTATTAAACCACGATATTTAATTATAACACATTCTCGGCTACATAAAGTCAATAAGGATTGACGCTGTTTTACAATTTGCTGAAATTGGTCAGTAACATAAATTAAACACTCAATGTAATAGTTAAAATAGATTCATTTCTAAAGAGTGTTGAATTGGAGAAAGCCGATGGATAGAAAATAAACACTTTAACAAATGTAGTGGGAATTTACATTTATCATATCCTTAACCGATATTTAGGAAAATGTTCATAGGAAAATCATCATTTTCTTGATTTGGTTGCATGAGAAACCAAAAATGATGCTGAGCAGCCATTTCCTAGAAGTTAAAATCTCGATTTTTAGAACAAAAGTTAATACAGCTCAGTCAACTTTCCAATAAAAGAGTAATCTCAGTGTATGTCCGCTCTATTTTTGAGAAAAATGCAAAAGAACTTTATGATCTTAAAAGAAATCCTCATTCACCGCCTCTCAAAACTGACAGTATTCAATTTTTCGCTCTTTTTTTTCGCCATTGGTAGGCCTTTAACATTAAATCCTTCTTAGAAATAAAATCCTTTCACCGAGTTCAATTTGCCATCTATAATCCTTTCAAAAATCTTGATTCGTATTTTACATCTTCAAAGTGCAGTGAATACTTTAAAGCTGGCCTAATTCATATCTCTATTGATTAATCGGACACATTCACTCTAGAAGATTACTTAGCTGACAGTTAGCAAGTAGGGAATGTGCCGTAAAGTCTTGTGCAAATTCTCTTAATCAGGGATGTTTAGAATATGCCTGAATCCTCTCAATGTTCATGAAATAAAGGAAAATAGGTAGGGTTACAGTGCATTTTGCATCATTTCATGTAAAACGACTCTCCTACGACGGTTGATCGGAGAAGAGGTAGAAAGTCGAGACTGTCTTATCACCAATGCAAGTTGTAACAAATATGTGCACTTTAAATACAGTAAACTGAGGGATATTTTAAGGTGTTAGATAATATCGTTTAATATCTTTGAATCACCACCTGCGGAAGATACCAGGACAAATCCAACGATTCAGCTGCACTGAGGATTTTTTTCTCATTTACGTGAAATAATTCATCTTATAAGCGTTTAGAAAAGAACCAAAGTTATCTTTAATAAAATTCACCCCATATTTCCGAAACATCCTATAAGATGAAGAAATTGAAATTATTAACTGAAGTTTTTAATGAACAGTGCGTAAAAAAGGTGCATCCTCCTCTACGAGACAATAATAGCCCTCTGGAAAAGTGCACGCGACGCCGTTGATGACAAAATTTAGATAAACAGAAGAGCACGTGCTCATGCATTCGTTAGTAGTTACGTGTATGAAGTGGTGGCTATACATAGTGGTGATGTATATATAGGTACATATGTATGAAATGAGAAAACATTCTGGACGAGAGTACCGCTTGATAACCTGCCGGGTAAATGAAGATATTATCATTCACTGCCTCCATGGCCCACAACGCCATGCCCGAGCACCAGGCACATGCTCCTCTCTCTCAGCATCCCTCAACTCCACTAAGGCAGTCAAAAGATAGCAATCCGAGTCCTCTCTCCACCCTCGGCGGGTGCCATAGAGACCCTTACATCCTTGAACCCAGAGGAATTTCGGTAACCCGTCTCACAATCTAGACCTACTATCGCACCCATTAGGGTCGCAGCATTTCACTTTCGCTCTACAACCACGTATTCTAGAGACTTAGGGAATTAGACTTTACAGAGTATTACCAGTACTACATTTCCCGTACCCTCCTCGGAGTCGTAACCTGTCCCACCACCTCAGGGCTGTTCCTTCTCAAACTTGAACTACAGTACAGGCCTATTGTCGAGAGTTTCGTTCAATCTGTTATTCTGTTACTCATTTTAGGTAGATAGAAACTTGGATCTAATAATGGAACCAGCTGCACCTTGCACCTTGCGGACGTTAGTCCTCATCAATCTTGAAACTATAGGGTCAACTAGATCCCTTCTATCCCGCCGTTTTGAAAAATCAGCCCCAACTGAGATGTTGCACAAATGAAGGTGTTTACACTACTACTACGTACACCACAATTAGCCATTTCCCCGTACTTGCGGTGTTATGAAAATGCCTGTCATCCTACAAATACAAAGGAGTCGGTTTAACTCTAGCATGGAGTAAAAGTGTTCACCGTCTGCTCGTGTTGTTTTCATTGTGAGGATGCACTGGGCTTACTAAGTGACAATCCCAAGTCCTATGCAGGCCCTACGTAACCAGCTACTTAAGTGTTTCTTGTGAGCAAACAAAGCTGCACACAGGTTGTGCGCAGATGTGGCAGAGCATTGTCAACCCAAATGACTCATCTCTTTCGTCGTCTAGTTGGCCTTCTAATTAGAGTCCTTTGCCATCTTGGGTCGTAAATATGGGATACGTTTTAACTCTAGTAGTTTCTGAACGGTGGTTACGCACGGGCATAATATACAGAGGTGTTGGTGACCCAGGAGTATTATCGTATCGACAGCCAGCGACAAACCCAGCCGGTCGCATCTAAGTAGAGCGCGTGCATTTACCTGGTTTATGCATAAGACTAGGTGTGCCGACCCTAATCTAATTGGTAAGGGTGTTTACTTATAAATCAGATCACACATTGATAATAAAACACTAGTGAATAGTCGTCTTATCTTCCTTCTGGTATCGCGACTGCTAATATTATGCAGCGTAGCTGATCAGTCTATGGAGCGGAGCATAGAATAACTATTCGCTGCAAGACAATTATAAAGAGAGGAGTTTCACAACGACTCTTAAAAAGTCCATGCCGTTGAATTACTCTAGCACTAAATAGTTGTCTCTTCTCACATGCCTTTAAGGATATATGGGAATATATTTCCCACTTCATAGATCGCTTAGCTCAGTTCTTTCTAGTCCCAATTATGTTTCATTGGAACAAGTGGTATATTTGCACACCAAAATCATATCTCAACAAGCATTTAACCCCATCAGACAACGAATATCCTATTCAAAACCTCCTTTTTTCTGCTCCAGTTCTGTCTTGCTAGAATATGAACTCTCAAATGAACAAGGGTCCATAACGTGACGATGGGTGAATAATGAGAATGCACTCGTCACATTTGCGGAGAGGTTTTATCCGAGTATCAAGAGACAAGATTGGCCGAATTTTGCTAACAAAGGGTGGGTTAATGCTCGACTGAGTTAAAATTAGTGGTTCATAGCGCTTTTTCTTTAGGGAAAGAGATTAAACCCTAACTTACAGGTCGATCCCAATAGCGCGTTTGTACTAATTTTTCTAAAATCGCTCAAGGACCGTGAGTTTTGAAACAAATCTCAGTGGTTCAGGTATTGGTACCCTTAATCTTATAAGTGGTAGTTAACAAAACGAATTTACGAGTAGCTGACCTCTACATAGACACTGAAAATAATGTCAGTGCAGAAATGGTGAATATATTATCTACAAGACTGGAGGCGAGAAGGTAATAATGGAAAGTATTGTTTCATGAGTTTCGAGATTACTAATGTATACATCGTTGACCAGTGCTACTATATCTCACATATATGTCAATTAGGCGATTAAAGTTAATGCATACATGCATGATACTGAACAATGGTTTTACATTTTCAGCCTTACGCGAAAAGCTTCATTATTCAAGCGTTTTGCTTATTGTAATTCAATTTCGATTTATTACTAAATAGGCAGTTCCAGTTTTATTTTTGAACATGCTTATTAAGAAGCAGAACCTCCATTTTACTGAAAAGTGAATGAATGGAGCATTATCTGTCATTTCGTGTGTGCACCAGAGTTTTTCTGGCTAGTATGTATCTTCGCTACTGCGAAGAAATACACATAGCAGCCTTATCTGTCATTTCAGCCAGTGCAATGAGTTCTTAATGTGCGCCTGAGTCGCCTTAATGATAGCGACACCCTCCCGGAGGTTTCAGGCACCTTCTGTCTGAGGACTGGTCAAGCAGGTTGTCGGCCCTCGCCAGGGTCTCTGCTGTCGCCGCGTGGGTGAACGCAGAGTAGACATTGGAGATGCAGGAGCAGCGCACGAACGTCCTCCCGACATCTGGGTCAGTGCCGACTTCGATGCTGTCTCAAGTCAAGAAATAGTTCATTTACATTTAAAAGAAAACTATTTCCAAGCCACCCTAAATTAATCAAATGAGTGCCTCATTCTTTTGTCTCATTCGATTACTGCCTATTGCGACAGTTTCAACAATATTGACAGTTTATTTATATAGCTTTATGTTAGTTACAAAATCAGCTTTAAAACCAGGGAACGATAAAGAGTTGGCTTAATTTCAATTTCGATAGCAGTTAGTACCTATTAAAGGCCAATATGCAGATATAAATCACTAGCAGATGAGGCATGAGAACTAGGTGAGAGGTTGCACAAACCTCTATCAGAGCTCGTTTATTGGCAGTGCGTCTCGCTGCCTTAATTTTGCTGATTTACATGTTAAATAGTGGTGCTGCCTGCGAGACTAATGACGTCAATGACTGCACCAATCACGTCGCATGCCACTCCATGGTTAGTCACACAGAGCATCACACTAATGACATCTCTTGCGCACTTGAAATAAATGTGACAACGATGAAGCATTGGTGAAATCTTTTCGGTATTTAACTGACCATTAATTTGGTGGGCAAACTGCAAATTGGTGGAAATCAGCCGATTTTCAGACACACAAAAACCGTATCAATAATTTGCCCCTTAGCGATTTGAAAGAACATGGCGAGATGGGGGAAGAGAGCCGTAATCAGTCATGCACAGCAAAGCAACCGCGTATCAACCACCGGCAGCCGGGAGCTAATATGGACACGCTGAGACGACCACAGAGGACAATTAGCCACACGAGTACATCTACAACATCCTCATGCGCCCAACAGGAATCTCAACCACCGCAAGTGCCTCTCAAAATCCGCCTCCGACGATGTGCCCGAATATCCTTGCTATTGTTCGACGAGGTTTTCACAACCGAAATGGGAATTAGATTCTCTCCGAGATGGATTTACAGTCGCCTTAAAGAGAGCCCCACTATCCGAATGAGAAGAGGGAATATGTGTACTCGACCTTCGATTTATAGTGTTTTATGTCGTGTGTTTTTAATAGGGAGGGTACTCGAATGATGGCTAGAAGAAATAAGGTATATTTACCAAAAGAACACATTTTCATCGAATAAGAATAGTAAGTAATCCAAGAATGACAATTATTTAAGTTATTTAATTATAAAAAACGGGAAAAAAGTAGACATGTTATCAACTCCTTAGTTATTCTTTGCGTTGGTGATAATACAGCCTTTGCGAAAGCACTGTTGGTTGAGCAAGCAGTAAATAGTTCACTTCTCTTTCTCTGTAACGGGTAATTTAGCAGGAAGGAGTGTTCGAATATGTGTGTAGGTGTGCTAGGATTCGGTCGACCTCAGTTACAAGTAAACAGATCGACCAATTAGATTTCAGTCGATCTAGAGCTTTTGGTAGGAGCTGAGATGCAGAAAGAAACGCCTGAAAAACACTTACTGTAAAAGGTCTGCCGGTCTGGAAGTCAAGGCCGCCGTAAATTCACACCTTTTGCGAGAGACTTGGGTTGTCGAAAGTGTACTTTATGGAGTTAAAGGCGTTATAGTGTCTATCGGGCGGGAATTGGGCAGAAGGGGTGAGGAATACTGTTAAGACTTTGATGGCTTCACAGTTGAGGCAACGTTTGATCAAGTAAGCGAGTGCTTACATTGGTAAATACAACCGAGTGATGGGAAAACCTCCTGTGGTGCGACTGCGGCAGAGAAAGTTTCCGCTCCAATCGTTGGTGGAAATATCACAGTGGACAAGTGGTTAAAGGTGAAGAGCTAGTCTGATGATAAATTAAAATGGTAGATATTGGGCTTATAGTGGATGCAACCAGTGACTATTTGGAAAATAAATATGCTTTCGGAAGATTATTTTGCAAAATCAATATTAAAACCAGAGAACGATAAAGAATCGGCTTATTTTCAATTTCGATTGTAGTTGATGCTTATCAAATATAAATCACTAGCAGATGAGTCATGAGAACTAGGTGAGAGTTTAAACAAACCTCTATCAGAAACCAAATATGCACTCAGAAGAAATCAGGATTATGCTTTAATATAATGTTGAGATTTCGTAGCTACCAAGTTAATTAGGATAACATTGAAGGTTGAGTAATGACTTAGGCATTTGGTTATCTGCCTTATACAGACAAATCAAATGTCTTAGCACGACAATTGACGAATGGCTCGAAGAGAAAGATTTCGCCTTCTCCTTCCAAATACGCGTCCACTGGACGCATTTTCAATGGCGTTTTTATCAACGCACCAAGTAATTTTGTCGAATTTCCTGATAAATCTAAGCGATTTCATTTGATAAGTACGATTAAGGCATCCAAAAATGGTTTGTCATACAGATAGAAACCGACACCAATAATTTGCCATAAGCGTCCCTCTTCTAAAAATGTAAAAGAAATCTTCTTTAACTTTAAAATGATATCGAAAGAACCCTTGAAAAAAAAATGATGCAATATTCCTGTCGGTTCTCATATGTAGGCTATATAATAATTAAGAAATAGTTTTGAATTTAGATATTTTTTTCGCTTGATTCTACGCAGTTAATAATAAAAAACATTTTTTTATTTACTTTTCCACATAACCAGTTGATGAAGTAATAATTTCCTCATCATAAATAGACATTTTGTGAATGAGCAGTAATACTCGTTTTCGTACCAAGATTTTGAAAATAAGGGTGCAGATCATCAGAGGCACCAGCCCAACAACATCCCACCAACAATGGTAGCTTTTTTTGGTAGTCCCAAGTGGACTATGAGAATACTAATGGAACTCCTTGTCCTTTTATAGTAGCGCGTAAGTTAGAGGCGCTTGAATCGGACCTACGATTAGACAACCATTTTACCGCTTGAGAGTAAGCACAAAATATTCTATTGTTGTAATTGGGACTATATATTTTTTTGTTGACATTTAATTTGACAATAAGGATATCAAAAATTAACTTTTTATTATCCTGTAATAACAGCGTAGAGCTTCCAATGGTATATCTTTCATTAAAATGTATTCATTTTGAGGAGTATTCTGAATGTAAATTACGATACTTTGATATGGTAGGCGTAATACCATGCACCGTCTAGTGATGAAGGAAGTATATTTAGTTGTAGCCGATGTTGGATTTTGGGGACAAATAAGCGTACAACATTGTTGCGTTTACACTAGTTAGCTAGGGTCTAAATGCTCCTCGTTTTGAAAAATAATTTGATTGTTGATGCTTGAGTAAGATGTTCTGCAATATTTGATTTACGTTTTTTCGCTTCTTTTGATTTTCGTGGACTATGATGGGACATTTTGGTATATTGGGAGTACTATGAGTAGTAGTGAAGGATTTCATTAAATGCATACATCCTAAAGAAAGTTGTAATTTAACGAATAACTACACTATCGATTCCAAGGTCCTCCTTAACTTCTAAAAACACTTTTCCGAAAAAAAGGACGAATTCACAAGCAGAAAGGCAATGTATTTTTTTTATCTAGTCGCGGTTCTGTTCAGGTTTTATAGAAATCAGGGATTTTTTTCAGCAGTGACCACACTTTTACTCCCGTCTTCATTGCCAAGTCGAATAATTATTTAGAAATATGTTCTTCTCTACTATAATGTGAGTTTTCTATCACTGCTGTCATTACAGCTATCTAATTGCACTCGGTTTAATACCCAAAGCAAATTATTTATTTGTCTGTATATTCGGTATCTTTAGAAAAAACTAAAATCTATTATATTTCCTCTTCTTTTAAATTTAGATGAGCAGTTGCTTGAGAACCCGTTTCTATTTGGCAATGGGAAACGTGAATGCGTATCAGATGATATCAAGACTTGATTTTCTATTAGAATGACAGCGTTTGTTCAAATAAATTTGCATGCTAATTTTCTGAAAGTAATCCCGAATTGTATATAAGAAATCGAAATGTCATTGGCTGGGCTTTCTATAATAATATCACTGAAAACTATGAACGAAATTACTAGACTCTGATTCCAAAATCACTACTAAACTGCTTAAGTAAAAATTTCGCGTTTCTCTTGGATATCGCCAAGGTGTCTCGAGACAGACACGTTGAGGACGCCCAAAAGCATTATATAATCTACCTTTTCATTGCGTAATAAATCCTTGCCCCACCCTCATTAGTGAGTCTTACTCGTTGCATATATGAAACATTAAAATGAGAAGAGTTAAGACGAGTCAATTATATTAAGGTGACACACCATGTGTTCTCTACGATTTGTTTCATTTTAAAACTGTGCAAAACGTATAGTTTATTGATGGACTTTTGCCAAGGAACCCTTAGGAAAAAGTTATTCTCTAACGAAAAGAAGTGGGGTGATGTTTCAAAGGGCCTATGCCCAATTGCAGGCAGCAAGTAGTAAATCATAAAGGAACCAAGACCTACTTTATATGTTTATTTTACCATGTACGGCTTATCAGAATAGGACTAAAAACAAAATTGCTAAATTAAAGTTTCGCTAAAAATGCTTCAGCTGCCAATGGTAAATCACCGCCTCCTAAAATATCCATTTAGTTCAGCCCTCACCTAGCCGATATAAGTGTACAGTGAAGTTGAAGTGGATGAATGTTGGTTGCCTCGTAAAAACAATCACCAATATTTCAACCCACGTTGACTATTGGCAAGATTTTTCGATAAATTGCCTACTCGTCAAGCAAAGCGTGTTGATATTTAACGTGAAGTGCTTCTGAATGTTAAATCACTTTCCCTCCAAGTAACCATAACCGACAAAAACACCGCTGAGAGTGGACGGATTTCGACTCATATTCAGCGTAACTTCACGAGGTTTTGAGCACTGGAACAAATTATAGTGAATAGTTGGTTTCCACTCTCTCATCGACGATAGTTTTCAAGCTTGATTTCGCATCGGATGGAATAACGCGCGTTTTGTCATTTTTGATATAGCGTTTTTAAAAGACAGAGAGATGTGACTTGACTCTCCGAAAGTGTTTTATTAGCCTGAGACATGACATATGACCACTATTAGAATCGGTTAAATGCACCTATTCAGAAGGGAAATCAGATCTACTGTTTAGCAGTGCGATGATATTGCGTGATCATCGTGCATTGCCGCGATTGCATACCTTACATGACGTTGAGCCGGTGATGAGAATTTTAGGTTTAATCAAGCCAACAAAAACGAAAAATCTTAGTAGACTGCACATTTTTGGAATGTTCCGCTTCTTCTGCGATGAGAGAATTCCAACTAGTTAGGTCCCCATATATCAGAAAGGTAGACAATTTACAAAATTTCCGTTTTAAAGTTGTTTTTCCTCACTTTTTCCGGTAGCGAAACTGATATATTAGGGAGAAAATTCTACCCACCCCCTGTTTTGACCGCGAGATTATTTGGAAGTATTGTTAAGTTAAATGTGAATATTCTTACTCCTGTTTTAAAGGTACCGTGAATATTTTTAAAACGATTAATTCCAATAAGCAGGATTGCACGTGGTATGCATAAAGGTCATATATTCCTCTGCAAAACCACTTTCTGGTAGATAAATGCATTTGAGGAATTCTAGAGTTGACAAAAATCTATAACCTTAACGTAGCATACTAACCCAAGTCAGATATTATCCATTTTGATAACAAAATAGCTACTATGAAATATGTTAAATTTTTTGTACAAATTGTTGCTAGTATTACTACGTGCATCATTTTTCAGCACTGACTAAATATTAATGTAATCTCGTAATTTATGAAAACAGATTAACATAGAATTCAGGTGTAAAAAAATATTTATAACCTATAACACATATTTAAGTAAGCTTAATTAACCGTAAAAGCTGTTAAAGAAAACAGTAGAAAGAATAACTAGAAGGTGATTTGACAAATGGTAGCAAACAATTTAACTTGAGAGTCATAAAATAGTTCAGTCTGGTAAAACTGGCTTTGACATTCAGGATCTGCTTTTCTAAGAGGTTAATCAGCTGGCAGTTTTGTTCAACTGCTTACTACAAAGAACGTGATTTGGAGCATGGAAATGTTGCAAGTGAAATTGGCATCTTATAAATTCAGAGACAAGCACACCGTAATCCAGGGTCCTTAAATAAGTCGAAGGTCTTTAAATATGTCACACACGTTCCCATTTCCAAAGGGCATTAATTGCACCAATTCCGAATTTCAAAATACTTCTTTTCCTATAAGCTAGACGGAATTAAAATCAAACACGAAATAGTTATGTGTATGAAGTGGTGGCTTCAAGTGGATACATAGGTACACATGTATGAAATGGAATAACATTCCAGACGACGAGAGTACCGCTTGGTAACCAGGACATTATTAGCCACACCCTCCTTGGCCTACAACGCCATAGCCGAGCACTATGAACATGCTTCTCTCTCCCAGCACGCCTCAAACTCTAACTTTGCGCTTCCGGAATAATGTTAGCTGTCCAGTTCTAATGCTAACTAAACCTCAAATGCAAATTTAAACTCGAACATATCGTGACGATATCTGTTTCAGTTACCCTAATGGTGCAAGTGAATTATAATTCTTCAGAACTGAATCCAGAGCGCTTTTATCCGAAACAAATGTTTGGGATCCTTAAATTAAAACCTCGTTGATTTATTATCGTATTCCTTAAGCAAATTTAACGGCTTGTAGTAGTAATGGGAATTTTTACTTATCTCAAACAAGTGTTTGATAGCAACTGAGTTTCTCATGCTCAGCGAAGTCTTTGCAAGATTAAATGAGATGGAAGCAAATTTTGCATAATTCAAGCTTAGTTATTCTAAACGATATGCATAGTGGTTATTGAAAGTCCATAAGCCTTGAACAAACACTTTTCCGCAAGCCGTCTTCACAGCTAAAGAGCAGCAGGAGTAAAGTTTTGTTAATTTTCCGGTCATAATGAATATTTACAGTACTGATGGACTTAAGCTTCATGAATATCCCCTGTGATCAAATGAAACCTGTGTAATCCTTATTGATTTCATGCAGCTGTGAATGTGTTATGCTTAAGTCTTGTAGATTAATAAAGCGAGAAATTTATCATTTGGAAAGGAGTTTTCTCTATGGAATACTGCTAGACTTGAAATGCCAGACACATGCAAAACTCCTCATTTGATCTCTGGGGCTGAACGTGACCTCCCAATTGGAGTCGTGGAATTGATCAGGTGTGCATGAGACCATGGAAAACACGACGGATTCAAAACCCAGTTAATATGGAAAAAAATGTGTAATACACTTAAAAATCAGAAACTACTATCGACTATGAGCTCTAAAAATAGATTGTCACAAGTTTAAAAGTTGATGTTATTCATTTGTGGGAAAGTTTTAGCTTGCTTCTTTAGATATGGTAACCTGAAAACGGCAAATGAGTTTATGTTTTAAAGTAAACCTGTGAATGCTGAGACCAGACATGATGATAGCTAAGTACATTTAAATTATTATTTTTGAAAAATAAGTTTAGGCACATCTTCTGCACTTGATAGTATTATTTTAAATTTCGTCGATTAGATCTACACTAAGAGAGAGACGTAGAGAAGGCAGAAATGTAATAAGCCTTTTCCCTGAACAATGATCCCGGTGGTGATCGATATTCCCAGCATCCTCATTACTTCAGCGTTAATTATGTTGATGTCAGTGGATGCATATTTGCACTATTTTAAGGTTAATAAGAGTTTATGCAAGAGTCTATGGAGTTGACTGGCCTAAATGTTTTTATCAAATTAGGAACGGGAATGCTTGCGAGGTGACATTAACTTATTAAGTATTCAGGTGGTCAGGTATTTAAGAGAGTCATCTTAGATACCAATGTTGCACATCGACGCCTTGAGTAAAATAGCAACGCCTTTAATGCATTTATATTTACGGTCTCTATTTTAAATTGCACGAATATGGGTATTTTATATTGCAAAAGTCATGCCGTCCCATATTGGAACGTAAACCAGATAACCAGTAACGAATTATTATAAACAGATGAATTCGTTAATAGTTTAAATTGAGGATACTCATTATATGAAGATTTCCCTTCACTGGAAAAAAAATTATAAATGCGCGAACTCGCTAGGGAATCAATTGAAAGCCTGGATGATATGTCAGAAACCTCCAATCAACTGAAGTGAAAATAGAAAATCCTAGGTCATTGCACTTGATCAAAAAGAGCCTCATTTCAGCCTCTCTGACCTGTATTTCTGCTTCTTTACTTGCCCTAAATTCAATTAAATATATGCAATTGAGTTATTTTAAAGTCATATAAAGCATGTAAATCATTCGATTTGAATCCGTTCATGAACTTGTCTAAATGTTGTAATGACAATTCGACTGGCATTATGATTACATCGCTGGTGCACTCATCCACATGAACGAGGTTGACATTTCCATTGTTGCTAAAAGCGAATGTTGCTCGCAGTTTCAATCCGGTGATATTCACTCTCGTTGAGAGAAAGTTACCTTGAGTTGTAATGTATGCCTGAACAATGTAATCAGTGTGTTGAAGAACTTACAAAATCGAACGAGACTTGGGGCCTTGAAATATTGCAAGCGAAATTATCATTTTCTGCTGTCACACGTGAGCATTTTGAAACCCATGATCCTTTGTGTAAGCTCAGAGCCTTGAAATTTGTCAATGCAGTTGAAATTTCCTTCAGTGCACTGTACACTGCAGCACTTGCTCCATTTTCCATATTCCTGTCTCCACCATTTGCTTCATCAACTGAATCTGAATTCGACCTCTGGAAGAAAGGGACTTACGAAAGCCAGAAGAAGCTGTGCTGAAAGCCAGTAGAATAAGGAAGAGTGTTTTAGTCATTTACAACTTATGAGTGAGCAAGTCTTTGGGTTGGAGGCCTTATATACTGCTGTTCATTGTTTACGTGAACTTTCAGGAAAGTGGGTTCCTATTGCACCTCGCATATTTTCTGCAAAGGGGAATTTTCCAATGTTTTGGCAGCGCAAATGTTATAAGAAAGTCAATTAAGTCAAGAAACTGCAAAAATGACTGCTCTGGACATGCTGAGTTAAGGAATCGTCATAATGGATAAATCCCATACTACATTTCTTTCATAAATCTTTAGCTTAGCTTCACACTAAATGACCATTAAAACTGGACATAACTTGCTCTGAGTAATAAAGCAACGAAATCAATGCATAGAAGAATGTTTTCTAATAATGTATCAAAATATTTCAAAGGATTGCAGAGTGAAAACATGACTTGACCCCAACAAACCTTAGTCGCGTAACCTTTGCAATGCTACTCCTTATTGCCAACATTTTCTTGTTTTTAAAAATCAAGGTTGATCATGTTATACCACTTGATCACTCTTGCATATATAATCGTATTTCATTTCAGAAAATGTGGCCATGAGATCCATTCGATCGTTTGTCCATCAAGCCTATCGGTCCTACAGATGGACTAACTGTTTTTATTCACTCACTGCATCTGATGGCAAATGTTAACATTTTAAAATTACTGCATCGTAAATTATCTGTTTCGTTTAATCGTTACCTAGTGCAATTATGTGTACGTTAAAATTCGCGTGGTTGAAAGTTGGATGCGACATGAAAAATATCACAAATATCTCCTCACACGTTGGCACTAGACAGGATTTATATAAAAATTTGGTACCTACCCAACAAATTTTAACAATTTTGCTTTAACGATTGAGTTTTTTCCAAAAGAAACAAGATTATATTTACTGTATTTGCTCAGCTGAGCTGACGGTTCCGACTTATGGTTGACGTAACGTCAACCGGGTTTATAATTGTGAATAGTAAATTTTCCACTCTTCACATCAAATATAGCATTCCAATCTGATATAAATTAAAATAATATATCGTAACTTTCGTCCTCTTTGCCAGAAGTCTTTGAAAAGAACAGAATTCGGCTCCGGATTGATTGTTGAAGATATGTAAAGAATTATTAGGACAGGGTTCCATGTGTTATGCATGAAAGGTCTTGTTTACAAGTTGTTTTACTTCTTTGCAAGTTTGGTGGCAAAACTGTTAACCGTTAAGTTAAATGTGAATAATCCCACTCTTGCTTTAAAATTAAAGTGAATATTTTTGAAACGATAAATTCTAATAATCAGGATTGCATATGATATACATGAAAGGTCATATCTTCCTCAGCAAAACCACTTTCTGGTAGATTAATGCATTTGAGGAATCCTAGCCTTGTAAAAATCTATGAGATTAACGCAACATACTAACCCAAGTCAGATAGTATATCTTTAGATAGCAAAATAACTACAAGAGAATAAATCAATATCCCAGTAAATGTACAACTTATTGCCAGTAATACTATGTGCAACATTTACCAAGACTGACTAAATTTTAATGTAATCTTACATTTTATTTTACTAAATTCCAATAGAATTTAGGTCTAAAACTTTATTAAAACTCCTGTCACTTATTTAAATAAGCTTAATTGACCATTGAAGTTAATATCAAAATCAAGTCACTCCAGTTCCCATTTCCAAAGAGCATTACTTGTACTAATTCCATGTTTCAAAATAAATCTCTTCTCCTATAAGCTAAACGGAATTAGTCAAACACAAAATATTGATTTCATCTTGAGGAAACTTTGTAATTCTGGGGTATTGAGTATTATTGTGTGTGCAGCCTTCCACTGGCTGAGTAGCCTGGCAAGAAAGCAGGTTAACATTGATGTTCACCTTTCGTTTGGGAAACCGGCATTCCTAAAATGCTTTGCATAGTTGTAGTGAGGTGAAGTAGAAGAGAAAATGAATGAATTTTAATAGGCCTTTTCTATGAAAAATACATTTTTCGATGATGGTGACTGTTAGACTTTCAGATGCATTTAGCGTTCTCGACTGCACATTCCTTTGAAATGAGTCAGAAAATAGCGTGGTCTTGGCGGAAGAACGCTAAGGACTCTCAGCCCATGAACTTACGACATTTGTGAAACATAACCTATTATTGTGCGTGCTCTGAAGGCAATGCACACGAGCTAGAGGAACCCTTTCTTCTCTCCCTTAGCCAGGACGTTGCTCACATTCTGTTTATTGACCTAAACGTCATTCGACCTCCCCTACGAGACAATAAACAGCCATCCAGAAAAGTGAATGCGACATCGTTGATGATAAACGTTCGGTTTAATGCTGAGAGACTTAGTGAAAGACGCCATTTATATATAAGCTTTAAAATTCCGCCTCTCAGATATGGTCTATTCCACATATCAAATCCCATTTGTTATGGAATTTGATGCCTTTTTAGAATGTCATCAATCATTACAAGAGAAGTTTCTATTTAAAAAATGCAATAGATTAATAGGATGGCTGTAGTTGAATTTATGTAAAACTTGGCTTACTTTGGTAGTTTTGGGTTTGAACTACTCATATCCAGATTTGCATGCTCAAACCTCCTAGAGAAACAGGAAATCACGCTGAAACCACTAAACTGAGATAAATTCAATTTGACAAGTTAGTGAAAACTGACTTCAACATTGATTATTGCACAAGTAAACTCAAAATGAATTTTTCTAGCTTTAAATAATATATTTATGCGCGAGATCTATGGAAGAGAAGTTAAGCATATCTTCATGTTGAGAACCAAAGCAAATATATTGAAGCCTACAGTTAAAATAAAGGAATTTATCGATTATCATGAATACCTTATGAAAAGAGACATTTGGACCTTTGTTTCATTTGTTCAGAATCCACAGAGAACACACACATATATATATATATAATGCTCTGGACTTGATGTGCTCTTCGAATCACACCCAAATAGATTGAAAGAATTCATTTAAAGAAGGAAAGCACATTCTTTGTACAGTTTTATCATATGTTCCGAGAGAACTTATGGGATCACCTGAACGGTAAAAAGCCAGCTCCTCATAGAGCATCAGCCACTATTACCACTTGCAAGTACATTGTCTTTTTTGCAATTTACAATTTTTCTGTGATTTTTAAAGGGTGTGGACAAAGGCCACAAGGATAGCCACTGTAACAAAATAATGGCAAAAATGTACTTAGGTGCCCTTTAAGGTAGGTCTTCGGATGGTATCTTACGGACTGGATTGGTCACTTCAGGAAAAAGGTGATAGACGTTGTGATACAGCCGGCTCCGGCACCAAGATTACATCAGATTTCTACACAAAACCGGTGAAGTGCAAGACCTGATGCTACAAACATCAGTGTTTTCTGATTTTTCCTGAAAAGTCGTAGTCTATCTTGCGAATTCTTAACGTGCGGAGACAGATCCCACTCGATATGCACTGGACCGAAAATTAACACAGGTTTGAGCTAGAAAATCCTCGTCGGTTTATAAAAATCACACTCCGAAAAGGCAACCAACTCTGCCCAGGGGTAACCATTAGTCCTTAAGAAAGAACTGTTCAAGTGCAGTTAATTTGTTACTTCAGCTACGTCAAACATTAAACAACCCATCCACTTTGCAGCCTGTCATGCTGTAGAGGATTGCTGTATCCTGCATCGTATTCAGTTTGGTCAGCTCCAAGAGTGGAATTTAAAATTCTATTTATGTGATACGACCGTGTGTGCATCTCTCGAAAGGACTCTGCGACACTGGAGTACGACCACCACAAACTATTACTAGCAGAAGTCATATTTGCGGTTCTTAATGATGGTTGCCTATTTCATTTTGCTAGACCTGTTCGATACCTTCCTATGAAAGCAAGTGTCAGAAGATCCCAGTTAGTTATTAAATATAAATGCCTATAAAAACATGTTTTCTATTCACGAAGTTGCTCTCTAATGTGGAAATAACCATACAGGGTTTTTGACATATTATAGGCACCAAGAGAGCAAGGTTTCCCAGGACAGCAGCGTCGATACAGATATGATTATTGATAAGCAAATTATAAAATCCTCTTGAGCTCACGGATAGTTCAGATATCGTTTATTCTTGGACCAATGGAAATAATTGAACTTTAAATTAGGTGCTTAGCATCCGTCGTCAAGATCTACGAAATGAAAAGTTTATTCAAATTAATTCCAGCTTCGTCAAAATTTTCAATGGTTCCGAAGTCAGATTTATCGTTTAAGATGAGACCAAATATTTAACAGAAAATGAATCCTCGTGGAAAAAACTGTGCTCATTCTTGAAATCAAATAATACTGCTTATCTAGCCACGGTCGAGATGTTGCGCTAAGTAAAACTACGCTTACTGAGATATTTACGTATATATCTCAATAAAAGCAGCAAATAGTATTTGTTTAGTACAATAACTTTAAACAAGAACAATCACTTGCACTTCAGCTGAGTGAATAGTAAGCTGACAATTTTTCCAGAGATAATAGAGCCTTGATTGCATGCATATTGATACGGAGTTGAAAAAAGCAGCTTCTTATAACCTTACGCAGATTTTTTCACAAAGATTACATTACTACCTCGTCAGCTTTGGTCGCAGCTGTTGATTTAAAACTGACAGGTAGTTTCTGAAGGAGTTTTCTATCTTTAAGAATCTGATATGTATTCTAGTTTTTGCGTTAATGGGATGGCTATTTGAATGGATTTTTGCCCGCTGCTCCCTTAAATAATCGTTTCCGCTAATTTTCTTAAGGATGTATTAACTTCAAATTATTTCTCACTTAGAGAGAAAAAGTACTTCCTTCATCACAAGTTAAATACCATTGTGAGCTTTGACGTAAATAAAAAATACGCATAATGTGTTGTTCATAAATTTTGGATTGAAAATTATTCTGATGTTTTTAATTTCTCAAAGTTTCACACAAAGGTCTTGTTAAACATATTTACGGAAAACAACAACATAGCTGTCTTCATAGAATGACAAAATTTTTAACAACGAGAACTGAATAAAGCCGAAGTGATTTAATCCTCAAGCAAACTCAGCATCTTCGTCCTTTGACAAGCAAAAATGCATAAAATTTATTAAACCCACAGGTGTTTTATTTCGAATATTTGGCTGGTAATTGCCAAAAATGCATTCCAAATTTAAAGCATACATTGTTAAACAATTATTCATTAATTAAACAGATTTGCCTTCTTTTATGTCTATCTAGTTAAATTAACATCCTCAAAGTTGAGATGACTGATAAACATAGATGCACCATGAGTTCCTTCTTTGGTCCTGCATTAGGAGATTTGGTTATGTTCCAATATTTGCACGGTGATTTGACAGTTGAGTTAATTCTTTCTCTATTTACAAAATCGTAATTTAAGAAATGTGAATTTCTTTTAACTGTAGGTGGTTTGAGCCGGAATAAATGTTATATGGGTTTCGCATTTGGTACTAATTACAACATCAGTTTGGTTTCTTTTCATACCTAGATCAAAAGTGAAAGACGTAAAATGGAGGAACCGAAATCATCAAATAAACTAGTTCTCTTTGCTTAGAAATTGCATAGTTATTTATGGCATAGGAAGGGTCAAATATACGTCTCGTCTAAGTGCATGCATGAATAAAAGCACTACAGTTACAAAATTAGAAATGTACTCGGCTCCTGGGTTTACTTCATAATTGGGCGTGCAGATCTCATTTAAGTTGGCTTTCAGAGAACAGACAGCAGATCGTCTCCTTTAACACTCTCTTCTGGCAGCAGGCACATAGTTCCCTATGCAATTCAATAATTAAAAAATGTCAGAGTATAATTATTAGAAAATAATTGTCCAAGGTTTAGCGACACATATTCCCGTTTTCTCCGCAAAAGTATGTGAATGGAGTGGATTTGCGTTTTTTAAACCAGGTTAAGTGTAATTCAACAAGTCCGAAGAATCGTGCACAAAGACGCCACTAAAGCTCCAATCATAGCTTACACATTTTAATAGTAGTGGCTTATAAAGTATTACAGTTTTATGTGATTTTTAGCTTCAAAATAATCCAGACTATTAAGCTTCAATCATCCTATGCTTAGCACTTTGGCTTAGTAGAATCTGTGAGAATTTTTCGGATTTCTAATCGACGACAGTGACACTTGCACACGAAAATTCTACACCTGGTTGCAAAATTCTCTCGTAGACACTGTGTAATAACAAATCCTAAGGATTGTTTTTCTATTATTACCTTTATAGAAGCTTGAATTGCGATGTGCCTTTAGTGTCTATAACGGAAATACTTGAGGGGATTCTTCATTGTTGAATGTGAATTAACTAAAATATTTTTACTGATTTAACAAGATGTTTAGTGGGCATTTGTTTTTATACGGTGCGGGATTCTGTATTATTGCGAGTACTTTATCTATAAATGTTTTTCTACTTATATATAATGCTATATTAGTCACTTTTACATTACTATTGAGAATGATAAAGAAAACATCAACCTAACCTAGTCAAAACTTTTCTAGTGGCTTTTAATCCTGTAATAGGAGTTCTTACATACTGTTGTAACTCCCGAAAATTATATATTTTTTAATTTGGGCTATAATTTATTCTACTCTTGCTATTAACTGTAAAGCAGGTATGTTTGTTTATTTTGTTAATAAGACACGTTGTACTTCTACGATTATGTTTTGAGTCGTCAGGGTGAAACGGATGGTTTGTTGACATGACAGTATCATCTTACCCCTAGTGGGTCAGATTACTTGATCGCAGCGTAGGATTAAGTGCATTCCCTCAAATCCAAATGGCCCGTTTGATTACCAATAAATTATGTCGCCGAACATCTACAACCTGCCCCCAGTAATGCCACACATATTCAAAACATTCTGTCATGGACATCTATTTTTCATCTGGTTTTTGGGACTTTTCCTTCCTACCTTCGACATTTGATCCATTAAGAAAGAGAACCATGGAGCAGTTTTCCACGACACACACAATTCATGGTTGCCCTCACCCCACCGAAGGATTGAAGTCTGAATAGATTTTAAAGAAAAATAAAAAGGCTCGTTTCTTCATTTTTTTCTAGCTTTTAACTTTAGTGATTATTAGGTAGCTGCTTAGAAGTCTTGACAGTCCCAAACAGCAACACTGTCTCACACAGATCTGAGTCACATCCACGAACTTAATATTTCTCTCTCCTCTTTCCCATTCGTCACGAAGACTATGTTTCTCAAAATATCCATTTCCGAAGAATTTCAATCGATTCATCTTTTTAATGGAGAATACATTTATTTACGTTGCTATTCAGATGCAAACAGAAAAATGGGTCCTCTTTAACTTTCAAAAGGCCAAGTTTTTGGAGCTATAAAGGATTATCGGGAGACCAAGTTCACACTCTCCTAGTTCAAGAACTGTTTCGGAGGGGGACGACATCATGATCTATTAAGTTAATACTGCTACACAGATCCATGCAGCCAGAATTCCCGAAGAATTGAAGCACAATGCACATTGAGTCACACGTAATCTCTTGGAGCTTCACCAAATGAACCATCTTGAGCAAAGTCTGAGGCCCGCAAGTATTCACGCTGTCTACACTTAGGTTCTAGACTTGGTGATACAGTATGGTAAAAGCATTGGGACTGTTGCTGCTAAAACACACACGTTAAGATTTGGCCTTCCCAATCATAAATAGAAACATTAGCCCTCTCCTCCGTTTTCCTAGTCATTCTAAACATTCGTGAGGGATAAACAATACCCATTGGTTAAGACAAATTTCAAGATTCTATAATACGCCGGTATAAAGTACATTTGATTATTCCCTTTCAAAGTAAGTCCTTAATATTTTGTGTTGTAGCATTATACATTTTTTACGCTTATTCAGAGAGATTCATGTCCAGAATTGAAAAGTCTACTCTTTCCACTTTGAATATGCTCTAATGTCATTCTCCTGATAGGCACATACGAACATGAAACAGCCAAAAGGATTGAAATGTCGATGTGAAACTTATAAAATTACTATTTATTATCCTTCCAGAGTGTTTAAATAATCGTGGTAAGAGATTCGAGCTCATGACATTTAACGATGATAAGATCTGATGGAACCATTGACAAATATAAAATGGAGATCCCAGTTGAGGAGCTGATAGCCTCTCTAAATATCATACAAGGAGGATCAGCTTGAAATATTTCCGCTGTTTAATTCATCCTCAGACTACAGACTCATACTGTTGCTAGAATACATTCATGTCTTTTTGACTTCAAATCACACCTTTTTAAGAAAGGATGCAATTTTTTTATGGCTTTGCAACACCTTAATCGTGGAGTCTGCCGAAATTATATCCTCCTCAGAAGGCCAGTGGAATTGACATTTAAAAATGCTAGACTGTTCTTGAATGGAACTTCTCCATTTAACTTACAGTTTTCAGTCTCTTCAAGTCTCAATGGATCCGTAATAATCTTTGGCAAAGTAAGTGGTCAAAATCAACGTATTCCAATCTCATATCCAATTTGTCTTTTTTAAATAGGAGGTCTTCCGTTCCCCAGACTCGTCCATGGTCTCTAAAGTTACGATTTAACACCTGATCTAGTCCACCGCGCTTAACCAATGTAGAAAGATCCAAACCGAGAGTTCCAGAACTGGCTGCTACTTCCATAAGTCATCCGGTATCATTGAGGGCTCTACAATAGCAATGAACACGAAAAGCTCGTCGTTCCAGGTGAGAGTCGACTTTGATGGAGCATAAACCACCTGAGGTGACTGCTACCATTGACATTCATCAGATAAGTTACGTCTTTTGAAAGTTTCGATGACACTTACATCTATCGTGACTAGTCATACCACCAACTTGTAATACCCGGAACTCATTGTTTATAAGTGGGTCATTGAAGCTAAAACAAACACGATAATCAGCAGAGTATATTCGGAAGCTCTACGTTTGACATTACAAGTTTTTTCAAACTGACCTATCTTTTTGATGCAGATAAAACAGCCTCTCAATTCGGCTTCAACTAGATACAGTCTGCTAGCGTAAATTCTACTGATGTCTGGGCAAAGCTGGAAAGGCAGAAACTGGAGCACTCAAAAATCCAACTATTAGTGCTTCTAGCAATGGAATTCCATTGATAGGATTGTTTCTCGGTGTGTCAAGAGTTAACAAATAACCCTTGCATCTCGTTGCTATGTCACTGTGAGCAGAATCAATCGGCTTTTTTCTGACATGATCCACTGATTCGATCACTTCAGGCATGTGACTACGGACCAACCCTCCGTTGACTCATTCAGCTATAGGTACAGACTCACCGTGTTTAAGGTTTGAATGGCACTTGTGTACAAGGAGTAGGGCATGTACAGCAACTTCATCCACATTTTTCTCTTTTGGATACAAGATAACAGATTGTCGCAGTTGCATAGACAAAAAAATCGTGATGTGCAATGGGTAGATACATACGCTACAATGGCCATAATGAACGGTGAGCGAATATCAAGGAAACGATCCCCAAAAAGATAACTCAGTATGATTCTCTCACATCTGACCAGATCCTTTCTATTATTGATGACCTATTGAGCTACTTCTACTCCAGATACACTTATGAGCAGGAAAGAAAGTACGGATCGAACGTCTACGCAATCAATGTTAACCACCACTACACAAAAAAGACTCTGAGAACCGCAATTAACGAAGGGAAAATTAAGCTTCCTAGTGAGTTTCGAAAAGAAAATCAATTAGGCATCGGGCCTAGTTAATGAGAGTTAGGGAACAGACAACTAAATGATAGATGTTAACTTTGAAACCTGCATCCGAAAGAGTTAACTAAGACCTCGCTAATAGGTCTCCACGAACCCCAATCCCTATCACTTTATACACATGCTCTTGGATAACATAGTATTTCTAACATCTGATCGATATATCCTAAACGATGCTGTCTACAGGAATTCAGCTGTTTGAAGCACTCGACACTCTCCTCCTTCTATCTCTATGGATAAAAATTCACAAAAGGAAAACTTATTGAAAAACTGAGAATTGACATTTCTCTGGCAAAACAACTATTTCAGATTTGTAATAATAAAAACACAAATATAATCATCTTTGTTATCGTAGTCATCGTAGCATATAAAATAAACGGAGTTATGTACTCAGTTTCCCGTTGTAATGATCATTCAGGTAATTGGAATTCTTAAGAGTTAGACTTTAGTTTCGAAGTAGGTCTTTGGCAGCATTTTTGATTACTCTGATTTGATTAAAACACGAAAAGTTGTATTCTTGAACATCTTTATGAAAAATGCAAAACAATTAATCATGAAAAAATGATTTACCATGTTTTCTCTAAATGGTATACAATTATAATGGTTGCAGGGTTACTTTACTTTCACTATTTAAAAACATTAGTTCACTACAAGCTTTCTAAATATTTGATCATATGTAATAGCAATTTGTGATGCATAAGTTGACAAGTTACGGTAATTTCGAATTTAGCCAACCGGTTGAATTTTTCTTGTAATCGCATTGCTCGTAGACCCTAGCAGTCCTTTGGATATATATGTATATATATCATGGTTAAAGTCTTAGATAGCTTATTGCAATCTCACCGATTTGTAAGGCGGCAATGAAATTTGGACTTAACAAATACGCAGTGTGGTATTATTGTGTTTTGTCTGCTTGTCGGCACTCATTTATCCATTGAGTCTTTATTCAGTACGGAGACACTTCAGGCTTCTCAAAATAATTCAACTAAGTAAAATGTTGTTGATATTTTTACAGTGTAAAAGGTGTCTATGCAACCCCTTTTTGAGTATCCACTGTTGGAGAGAAATGGATGGTGGCTGGAGCACAACTAGTTAATCATGGTCGACCAAAATATTGAGATCATAAAAAAGATCACTATCTGAAACTGAACGGGGGACTGCAAGATATCTCAAGCTAAATAATTTTAATTTTAATGGCATTTATTTCGGTAAATTTTTGTATATTGCCAAACCTATAATAGTTTATTCATATACAAATTCAAAGATAAGCATAAATGGGCTAAACTAACTTCTTTACGAATGCCATAAAAGTTAAATATACGCCAGTCTTGCAGGCAAAATTCTTCAACTGCCTTTTAAGCTCGCTGCGGTGACTACGCACTTACCATGGTGTGGGGCTGGAATGGCTGCTTAGGTTGTATATGTAGGCCCATTTGGAATGAATGTCGACTGTACATAAGGACTACACAACAAAAGAAATTACTGTTTTGTACCTAGACGCGCTTTTGATATTTAAATATCTATTGATTAATTATCCATTATGTATCGAAATTTTACCTCTATCCTGTATTCGACTTTTTTTAGATCTCGGGAAAGTGCGATCTTCCAAGACCTACCTTGAGCCTTAAGCATTTTCCCAGGTTCCTAAAAAACATCGTTGCTTGAAGATTTAAAAAAATCAATGTGAATGAGAATTTGCTGTTGGGCATCGAGTTGTCGGACGTGATGGAAACGAATCTTGTTAAAAATGTATGATATTCAAAGTCCACACTCTTTTTGTCAAAGATAGCTCTCTAGCCTGACATAACCCATGAAAAAATATTAAGGAGAGTTAGCTTTCTTTACTAGAAGATTTCTGAGAGCTAGAGACGGAGAGAGACGTGACTGTACTTTCCGAAAGTACTTTATTCCACTGAGAACAGACACATACCAACTATTCGTAAGGGTAAGTTCCTACTTGACTTGGAGTTTCGCAGTAACGTACACTTAATATTTGAAGTATCTACTCATAGCAACGAAGATGGCTTTTGATCTTGATTAAAATTCTGAAGAAATCAATCAGTCAGTCAATCAATCAGTCATCTTTCTGAGGGCGTTTCTAGCAAGATCGGACTCTGTAAGGAAATGTAGAAAAAGTTTTTATTGATTTAAAACATCACGATAAGGGTAGAATCAATCATTTCCCTAGTCAAAACAACAAACGCAATACTAGAATGATCCAATTGCTAGAGCACCAATTTCAATGGCGAACCTACATGAGATTGAGAGTGGTAATGATGTAAGGTCATATTAAAGGCACTTTGCTAGCTACTTCGAATCAAAATTGGGTTTATTTCTGCATATCTCAAAGCTGTCTGATTGGAGCATACCAATGATTTGTTCTCAAAATAAATGCTTGGTAAATGAATTTTTGTAATTTGAAACAAATTACTTGTATTCTTAGTGTCAGTATTAAGAGATGATAAATTTTTAAGTGAAATTAGTACTCATTTGGGAAGGATAGATTAGCGAACACTACCGCCATATGTGAAACCATAGACTTCTGCCATTAGATCGTCATTTCATCGAAATTTCAAATCATATTTGGCACATGAGGTGAAGGTTGGAATCGCGATCAGTATCAACCTTAAAACGTAATACCTGCTTCAGTGCAGGCACACTGACCGACTGAGAACATCAAAAGTTTTAGTAAATTTTAATTGTACCCATGAAAAATAAATTAACCACTTCTTTAAGATAACCTTTCCATAAAACGAGTTATAATTCGTTTATATTTTATTATATCCAAAAATTTGGAAATCAAACGACAGTTGTTAATCAAAAATATATAAATAACAATCAAGGTGGCACCCACACAGAGTCACATGAGATATGCTCGCGTTCTGAACTTGGTGATGTCTGCGTTAACATTTGACCTTCGTGAATGATTTTTACTCTGTTTGAATACTTTATAAACATTTGGGAATTTCAATAAATTCAATTATATTGCAAAGGTCACATGTAAATGTGGTAATATCTCAAAATTATTATCACTACATTAAGGGTAGCTTCTCTTTGCTGAGGTACTAGAATAAGTTATTGATAAAAAAGAAATGAGATTTTTTCTCCTCTGGCGAATAAGCACACTGATAAAGTATGTTCAATGAATGAACATCAAAATGAACTTATCGTAGCCTTTCATGGTTTTCTGAAAAATGATTTACTATTAGGCTATTTATAAAGTACCATTACATCAAGTCATTTAGGAGGCAAATGTCATACCCTCTAGAAATGTACAATAGTTTTTTAATAATTATAGCCTAGTCCAAACAGTTGGTCAATACGTCAGTCAGAAATTCCACGTTGGAATCTGCATTTAAACTTAGCCCCTGGTTGAAAGTGTAAAGTCACCTCACTGAACATAGAAGGTAGTTCTTAACCTCTGACATTTGGACAATGTGTTCGGAGTATTTTGTCCGCAAGGTGTAATTCGGCTTATCGAGCTATTCTCTAATTCAATGTCACCTGAATACACTCAATAAATTAACCGTTCTCGAAATTAATAGAAGAGAATGTTTCAAAATAAGCCCACATTGAAAAAGGGAAACATTCCGTAATAAACAATTAAGTTAGAAGAACCGTTAGAAAATTGCCTATAATTTCAGCATTTAACCCATTCCAGACTACGAATCAAACACGATAGAGAGCAGATGACATGCATCAGTCATTGTGCAACTGCATACGTGTGCTTGAGGATTTTTTGGACTTACATGTTATATATGAACTCGA
>JAUOZQ010000289.1:0-54528 GCA_030710315.1 Anomotaenia brevis
CCGCCTATGTCCATAGTACTTAATTACCATAACAGCTCAATATTAATCTGATATGAGGATCTGTTTACAGCAATTATTTCAGTCATATTCATAAGAATTAGCCTTATTGAGTTTCTTCGTATACGGGTGCTTCTAATGCAATTCGAACTTTTCTGTATTCCACTGTGGCGTACGGCTACCCAATAAGAAGCTCCAAGCACATCAAATCGATTCCGAGTACAACTCCCTATCAACCAATTAAGGAGCGATTCCTGCTCAGTAGAAATCAGATGTAGCCTATTTAGACCCTCATACTCACATCCCAAAATACACACACATACTTGCTCCAACGCGCGTCTCTGCTCCTTACTATCTTCTCGGTGCGGATACCGAACTGATGGGGTTACTTACCTCAGTGAGATAGTTCGTTGTTTGTAGCAATCCGCTACACCACTATAATGTTGTTCAATCGCAAAATTCACACTATCTCCGTATTCCTGTTGGAGAATTGAGACTTTAAAAAAGGTATATAATCTTGAAATTCGTTGAAAAATTCAACCACAACCCTCTCTCTGGATTATTTTTATACTTTTTTTTAATTTCAATACAATGATTTTTTAAAAGTGTAAAATCCAAATTGATTACTGAACTATTTTATGGTAGCATTTGCCTCTCGCATTTCTAAAAGCACATATTTATTTTACAAAATTTTTACAAAATCGAGCTCTAACTACATGACATATTATTGGGCAATAGAAAGTGTTGAGATCGCATAGTTTCGAATTAGGGTTGCTAATTTAAAGTTAACACTACCGTCTTTTTAAATATTCAGATAAGGAAATTAGAAGTATATCTGCAATTTTTGGAATATTACAACCAAACTGGAGCTCCTATCTAAAAACAAGCCAGATTAAAGTCATAAGTATCTGAGTTTCGGGTTGATATAATAGACTAATATTGCATTATCTCCACCGACAAATTATCTCCGCAGCTTGTGAAAGCATCGCCTTAATGTTTACTGCCGAGGGAGAGAAAATCACAATCATTTCTTACGAATTACTTGAAACATCGTTTGATCCATCAAATTGGAAGCATGACGTCGAACTCCGGGTTATGGACTTATTTAAACATGACTTGGAATTTCAGCTTTTAATACACTTCACAACTTTCTTAACACAAATGATTGATTTATTTATATAAAAAACATCGGATTGGTGTTGAAATCCAATATGAGATAAATCGAGGTATTTTAATTTTGTAAATAAAGCTTATTTTCCAGCATTATAAGAGGCGAATGAATGTCTTCTTTATACAGCAACAAATACACCACTGTAAGATGGTTGGATCTAATTAAGCATCACTATTGATGAAATCATAAAAGTCATTTTAACATAGATTTTAAAAGTAAGCAGCATTAAAATACCAAAAAGCAAACAAGGCTTTGATAGGAAAGTCTTTTTCTAAGAAGTCAAAATTTAAATGGTACACATTTATACTCGGGATGGTCTTAACCGAGAAACGTAAAGGACAATAGCAGTGGAGTAGTAGGTTGCTAGACAAATAATGGCTGATGAATATATTCATGAATTAAATGAATATACTGTCTTTTTTCAAAAAATCTAACAAAACTAAATAATGATCTGTTAGACATGGAAATTCCTTAATGCGCTAATAGGATATCGCATGAAAATCGAACTATAATTGTGAGTTAAACGTATAATATTTCGGCATAAACTGTGCACTTTGACTATTAGGTATTTTTTCATATTTTTCGTCATCAATTCTTCCTTTTTTCTACAAATTGACATTTTGACCCAAATATCATTGCAAAACATTAAAAAAGCATTTGCAAATTGGCATAATTACACAAACAAAGAATTTTAATTAAAAAGACCAACTCTTACAGGGGTACTTAAAATGCGCCCCACCCCTATTTTTAATTTTAATGCCAGTTTTCAATTATTGGAGATATTTATCTAAATGCATAAATTTTCACTAAATACCGAGTAACATTTTTTCATTAAACAATATGTGTCTGAAACACTAAGGGTTCGTCTAGCATTAAGGCTTCTCATATGCACTAATGTGGGATAAATCGTTGCATTTATTGAAAAAAAAATACTTTTTCATTTCTCGGATTGTGGACACAAAACCGAGGAATGCAAATTTACATGGCTTTTCGTGATGGGCGTCCTTTCTTGGTGATATTGGCTGTTTATAACTACATAGCAATTTCCGTTCACATGGAAGTTATGCATAAGCTTCTGTTATTTGCTTCTTCCTCACTGCAAAATTATAATCAACAGTAGAAGGAATAAATATCATATTTTGAATTACACACTATAAATTTGTTTATATCGAAAGTTTAATTGCGTTAGGACTTTAACAGAAAATCAGTTTTCGTGGGGTTAATTCACTGATCCTTCATATTCTTCATATGAATATATTTAATCGATTTTTTCTTTGCAGGAAAACAAATATATTCAAACTTCCTTACCTTAGTTTGAAAAGCATTTTTGTCTATAAGGTTATGAGAATAGCTTTTGACCCAAATGAAATTTAGGATGATATGAAAGCCCATATATGAAATGAGTTCGACCCAGTACCTCTGCTAAGTATTTTGGCTCTGTGATAGACTACCTTTAAGAGCGACTGAACAGATTTTTAAACAATAAAGAATCGATTGGTTGCAGAATGCTTTGAAAAGGTGCAGATTGGTATTTTAAACATTGCAGAAGTCAAGCATGACTAGCAAAGACGACATTCCTCGTAAATTTATGCAACGCTTGAAAAATACACCATAAATACAGAATGGAATTGTAAATGTGGTAGATTCTTCAATGAAACTACTACAACAAAGTTCAAATGAAGTACCAATTTGAAGATCAAGCAAATTTTAATTCATCAATTTCGATTTTTCAATGGCTTATATGAAACAACTTTGTCAAAAATTGCGATCACCTTTTATAAAATAGGCCATCAACTCCATCGCTTAAATAGACTTTTAATTAAATATCTTATTTCTTGTAGAATAAATGTAAGACTATAAAAAATCTTAGGAACAAAGACATTCATCCAAAACAAACTAGAAAATTTCTGTTGATTGGCTGTCAGCAATGCTGAATACATGATATTCATTGCCAAATCACCCAAAGCAATTCCGCAGTTATAGAGTTACACGAAGAATTTCACTTAATTTTGTAATGATCGCGCATACAAAGAGCCTCCGTTGTCGAGATGTTTATAGTCATTTAAAAAAGGCTACCATAGATTTGTTTGATTTTACAAGAAAAACGTATGTTTGAATCCGAACATATCTGAAGAAACGATTCATACGTCAAGTAAAAGTAGGCCAGCACAGTGGTTTTCTTTAAGATATTCTTTTCTTGTTGGATTTTTCCCTGAATTTTTGTCCTCTAATGCTATTTTTAAAGATTAAAATACTGAAAAAAACTTAGCAGTGTAGAAAAATAAGACAGTAATTCAATCGTATTAGAGCAGTCGATTTTGAATACCAAAGGAAAATAATTCAACTATTTAAGCAAAATTAGAGTACTATTTGGCGATCAAAAAATATTTGATTTATAATCGAATGGTATTGAAATGTTTAAAGAATAACATTTGAAATTTAATAGGTTTAAGTGTGCATTTCCTTATGTATGTATTTGCAAATAAATTTTTGAAATTTCTATAAAAAATTATAACGTTTAGCGTAGTCAGTGTGAGCTACTAGATTGGAAGTATTTGTTTAATTTATCAAAGCATTCATGCTGACACCATACAAGTCGACTATTTTTTCAACAGTTGATCTTGCGAAAACAGCACATGCTAATAAATGTAATGAATAGCTTATGGGTCCACAAATATTAAAGACTCATTCAGTTATTTAAGCCAATCAAGTTTATTTTTCTCTAGGTTATCATGTTTACCCAAAATAGAGTGAGTTAGTAAACTCCCTGAAAAGCAATTAATAATGTGGTGATTAATTCGAGAAGTTAGCATTGACAGCGTTGTACATATTTATCTAACGTAAAAATACCATGGTTTTCAAACGAAAGTCTGAGAAAAATAACACGATTAAAAAAGCCTGAAAAGTTGAATTTTACTCCTGAATATTTCAACATTCTATCACCTACACAATCTCAGCGATGTAAAGGCAAGGCTTTCAAAGATTTGTTATTGCATATTTTTCCTTAACTTGAAGGATTTGCATATTGCACAGAAGAAAAGCTTATAATAAATAAGAATATTTATTTTTTAATTTAACGCTCTATTTGTAATAATTCTCTATATTGTTCACACGCAATTTAACCGTTTAACTCTGATTTCAAACAGCGGTCAAATTTCACTAGTATAAATCGCAAATAGTTACTTATGTTAATATATTCATATCATTGCTATTTTAAACTAGGTCTTTTCAATTAATAAATCCTTTGCAAATTTATTTAAAGAAGAATAATAAAATCAATGTCCATTGAAATTAACAGATTTATCTGCTAATTCCAGTTGGCAGCTTACGCCTAGAATTTGTATTTAAACTTGCAAGATAATTTTTTGCTTTGCAGCGAACATAATTATTTCAGTGATTAGCCTTAGAGTGATTTTAGAGAAGATCAAAAATAAAATCATTTGATTTTGTAAAATTCGAGGCATATTCTAAACCCATAAATCGAGATGTTTAAAAAACGATTAAGGTAGCGTCAAATAAAAAAACAATGCATTTTAGAGAGAAATTAGAAAATTTATAATTTGACAAATTTATGTATATATTCCGGAGAATTTTAACAAATTTCAGCGATAAAGCATACGCATTATAATTGAGCAAATTTGCACTCTAAATATAGGAGAAATAGTCATGGTTATTTTATACCGTTTAAATTCTATCCATTTTAATTTAAAAGGCCTTCTAATTTATTTCGAAGTCATAACAGTTGTCTTGCAAAAAGAGCCCATTTAAAAAGCCTACATATTCTGTGGCCACATTATGATTTAATTAACCATTAATTATTTTAAAAATGGAACCATCGTTACTTCATCTCATTTTAAGACAAAATAGAATCTAGGTAGATAAATCAAGTTGTGATAATTCTGATTTAGAGCCATTATAGCATCAAAAGATTCTTATTGAATACAGAAAATCAGCTTTGGAATCTATTAGGCCTTTAGTCTAACAAATATCTATTAGATATATGTTATTCTCTAATTTAATGTTATCTTCAAGGGTTTTAATGCTTATAAGTTAAGTGAAAATACTGTGTGCTCTAACAACTCCTTGATTAGCAAAAAGTATTTCTTTAGAATGGCAACTTTTTCCTATTTCTTTCAAAATTTTCCTTTTCGAAAAAAAAAGTTTATAAAACTCCATTACTTTTAAATTTTAAAATAAAGCAAAGAATACGATATTTTTTATATAAACTTAATAGAACAATTTAAAAGGGCTTCCACTCAACACAAAATTACTAATATTTAGGCGGATTTGTGCAAAGTTTGTCCCAAAGTTTTTCTCTATTGCCTATTGCCTATTTAAGCAGTTGATGACTGAAAAGAATCCCGTGGTGTCATTTTACTTCTCAAAAGCCAGAAACTGCCAATTCTCGTGTATACTTATGCAACATTGTGCTGCATATCACCTTTGCCAATGAATACTCCAGATAAGCATTCGTTTTACCTATTAGAGTTTATTATTGCTTTAAATGCAGCCTTGTCCCTGGCATCGAGAATTGCATTTCCATTAACAAGCAATGCAAGATAGTTGTCTCCTGTAACGTTTAAATGAGAAATGGCATTGGTAATTTACCCAGCAGAGACGTTAAATGCGAATCCTTTTTCGAACAGAAACTGCAGGACGGGTGCTCTGTCACCCATCATTCCATGCATGACTGTCCTGAGGTTCCTGATGCGAAATCCGGCAGCTAATCTGAATCTCAGGCCACAATACTTTCGTTTCATTGGTGAACACGATTCTTTCCTATATGTCTATCATAGCACTTATATGATATCTATATGCTAGCTTCATGGCACCTCGCTAAATTTCTGAAGACAACATATGTTACTGCTCTCGAGTTGAAAAGGTGTCTTAGAACAGAGCCTACCCTTTCAGACATCTGGCACTTACCAAGGATTCTGCTGATTCTTTGGAGCAATTAGAAGATCTCCAACCCATGTGGTGTACAATTGTTGCGAATCGCCTGCATGGGGAAGAAGGAAGCCTTGACATCGGAGGTCCATCAAGACAAAGTTATTTATTAGTTCATTCAATCATACCGTTTACTTCTTTATAAACAGCTTAAGCATAGCTGATTAACAAACAACTGGAAGCCTATATTTGTGCCTGAAACGCAACACGTGGTGCCCAAAAATGCCAAAAATGGTGCATAAAAACAGCGGAACACCGCAGCACTCTCCGAGAGGATTTGGAAGCATCTAATATGCAAGCAGAATGCACGATAAACAATTAATTCACTAAATCTACAAGTCTAGAGAGGGAGGTTTCTGTACGCCTTAAAATTGATCTGGAGAGAACCTTGAATTGACGTGGATTCTGAACCAGACACTTTTCATACAGGATTTGATTATGTTCTGTTGAGGACCTTGCATCGCCAAAAACATTGTTGTCGTTACGACTGGGACTGTTGTCACTGATGAACTGCAGGACGGGGGTAGTTGAGAATTCGCACGTATCTAGGGGAATGCAATGTGGTCTAATAATGCAACGATGGCCCAAACAAATAGTGGCTATTGTAGACAGTGAACTGGTGTCTTTCATATACATAATGGGATTTTTAATGCTGAGTAGACTTCAAGCAGCTCTCTAGTGAGGATATGATGATACAAATGGCGTTGAGGAGGCGGCCTGGCTTAGCCATCAACACTCAAACAGTTTTCATTTTCAAGTGAGTTATGTAGGCACGACAAACCAGAAAATGGGTATCATCCAAGTTAATCAGCTCGATCGAAGTCTGATTCATGTACTTTATTCCCATATCACACATTAATCCTGTAAACATATCCAACCAGCTTTCTTGTGTACACAAGTCTCCTGTACAGGTCTCCTGTCTGATAGTGGGATGTCTTGCAGATAATCTAACTTCAGCCTCTCCGCTACAACTCAACGAAGTGGAATCAGTTTCAGCTTCATGTTTAAGGAATACATTGAAGTATATTTCTGAGAGACTTAATAGTTGGAGTACATTTCGATAAGAATCTGAAGCAATAATTCGCCACACTTAGGGATACGATAATAATGATACCACCACCAAAAACATTATCGATACCTCGAAAATATTTGAAGATATGATAAGGAGCAGGAATTTCCATATAACAGAATGGATTCGCCCATTCTGGTGATAGAGCAGTTTGTCTTTTAGAGATACGCTTGAGTTGGTGGTATTAGAGCATAAAAGTGCTGAGTCAATATTGGTTTTAACACTGGAAGTGGAGTTGCCGTCAGTGTCAGCAAAGCTCAAGGAGGAAGTAATTCGAGGACGTGCTTGAGGGTCCTTTTGATTAATTTGCCAGTTGCTTCCACAGCACCTCCGTTGCTTGGTACTCTTCCCTCCTGACACTTAATGACACAGTCAGCGACCATCACAACTGCCATTGATGGAGCTTTGAAGTAACCGACTTTCTTATTCCTAATGGGCCATTCAAATCCTCCATTGATACTAAATTCCAATTGAAATTTAGGAAGATAAAAGTCCACAGGATTATAAAAGACCCAGTCGAAACGCCTGTTTATCACGCCGGAATGCAACAATACACATGTGAAATGTATTCGACCCAGTACATCTGTTACGTAATTTGGCACAATGTCAGACTAGCTTTTAGAGCGACTGAGCAGATTTTTTTAATAACAAAGAATCGAATGGTTGCAGAATGCGTTGAAAAGATGCAGATTGGTTTTTCAAAAATTGCAGAAGTCAAGCATGACCAGCAAAGACGACATTCCTCGAAAATTAAAAAAACAGTTGAAAAATAGGCCATAAATACAGAATGGAATTGTATATGTGATAGGTTCTTTGATAAAACTGCAAAATACTTATTTTTCACGATTAATAAGCCCATCAATCCATTTCACACTTCTACTACAGATGGCTTTAACTTCTTTAAAAAATGGAATGTTCAAATAAAATACCGCTTTGATGATCAAGCAAATTATAATTCATCTACTTTGTTTTTAATGGCCTATATGAAACAAGTTTTTTTTTAAATTGCGATCACATTTTATAAAATAGGCCTTCAACTCCATCGCCTAAATGGCTTTTTAATTAAACATCTTATTTCATACAGAATTATTGCTGGACCACAATAAATTTTAAGGAACAAGAACATTCACCCAAAAATAAACTAGAACACTTCTGTTGACTGTCAGACAAAAATGCTGATTACATGGCATTTATTGCCAAATCGCCCAAATCAATTCCGCTTACGCAGAAACCCTACAGTTTTACAGTTACACACAAGGAGTTTCTTTTAATTTTTTAATGATCACGCATGCAAAGAGCATGATTTGTCAAGATATTCATAGCCATTTAAAAAGGCTCCCTTAGATTTGTTTAATTTTATGATGGAGAAAACGTAGGCTTGAATCAGAACTTATCTAAAGGAAAAATCCCTATGTCAAGTAGAAGTAAGCCAATACAGTGTTTTTCTTTATAATAATTTTTTTGTTGAATTTTCCCTGAATTTTTTGTCCTCCATTGCTTTTTATAATCTATGCAATCTGAAATTCCAAAGATTAAAATATTGAAAAAAAAATTTGTGGGGTTGAAAAATAGGACAGTAATTGGCTCCATTTTGAATACGAAAAGAATATAATTCAAATATTCAAACAAAATGAGAGTACTATTTCGAAATCGAAATATTTTATTTATAAACGAATGTCATTGTAATGTTTGAAGCGAAACATTTGAATTTTAGCAGGTTTAATGTGTATTTCTTTTATGTATGTGTTTGAAAATTATATATTATATTTAAAAATTAGTTAATGTGCATTTAGAACTCAATAGATCGAAAAAATAACTTTATAAATTTCTCTAAAAAAAGGTTAAAGTCTAGTGTAGTCAATGTGGGTTGTGGGTAGCATTTGTTTAATTCGTCAAAGCGTTCATGCTGACCCCATACAAGTCAACTATTTATTTTCACCAGTTGCTCATTCGAAAACAGCACATGCCAATAAAATGTAATGAATTGCTTATAGTTTCACAAATATTAAGGACTCTTCCAATTCTTTAAGTCAATCAAGCTTATTTTTAAATAGGATATCATGTTCTCCAAAAAATGAGCGATTTGGTAAACTCCCAGAAAAGCAATTAATAATGTGCTGATCAATACGATAAGTTAGCATTGGCAGCGTTGTGCCAAATTATGCGGCAAAAAATAGCATAATTTTCAAGCGAAGGTTCGAGAAAAATAACACGATCGAAAACGCCTGAAAAAGCTCTGGAACACTGAGACACCGAGACACTGAGGCATGCACCTGCCCACTCATACGATCATCCATCCCTAACAGCATCAAAAGCCACCACAAAAGGCCAACCATCCAGTTCATAGTCTTCTAGTGATGGTGGAGACAGAAGTGTTTGAAATTAGCCTTATAAATTGATCATTAAAACAGAATAAAATATCTGATAGTTGCGAGGTATTGCTTTGTAAATTGTAAGATTGTATGAGAAGCAAAGAGCTTTCTCCATTCCTAGGACTCGGTTATTCACAGTTCCAATTTCAACCGCTTTCCTGATTTTGTAAAAAGAGCAAATTTAGTGAGGTACAAGAAAGTACATTAATAGTTTAAGCTGGAGGTCAATGGAAAATGGAGTTGGTTCTGCATTTTCTTCGTAAAATTCCCTGTTATCAAAAAAATCTGAATTAATTCAACTTATAAATCACAAATAATTTCTTTTGTTCATATGCGCATGTTTGCTATCCAATTAATACCCATATATAGCTAGTATATCCATCAATAATCTCACTTGAATGAAGTTTTCTGTGTTAACTAGCAAAAGAAGAATCAATCAGGATCTTCCATGAAATTTATTAAATTTAGACTAAGTATGTTAGGTTGATTTTGATTTCGCATATCTTTGAGAAAAGTTCAATGAGATAAGACACGGACTGGTGGTTTACCAGAAATCCGTCCATACCAAAAGCTTCAAGTGGTTTGCACTTCCAAAAGAGTCCGAGGTAAAAGAAAACCGATGCATGTGCTGGATGAGGTGTTGCTTGCACGCTGCCATATGAAGTTATGAATGCTTAATCGGACGACGGAACAAACTGACTAAGCGATTTGTGTTTGATCCCTGGTCGTTAGCATCCTGTCCTGGAAAAGCGTATCCATATCAGCTCAGCACACAAGCACTAAAAGCTTATCCATTTCGTTTATGCTAGCTAAACCATTCAGTCAAGTCAAATACGTCAACCACGTGCAACTTTAGTTAAACAATCGGAAATCACCTTGTTTTGCTAAAATGCCCTTTATGACGCGCCTATTCGTCTTTGTTGGGTCTGTATTTTCGATGCCTTTATGCTTCAATGCGGTTATTATAGTTAGAGCAAAGCAGTATGGCGATTGACCCTGATTCCGACCTAGAGCAGATAGCACCATAAAGTTGCTACCAACTTACGAAGACGTCTGTATAGACCAGCGTAAAGGTGCCAGTTCACCACTCTCAAGATAAAACTATAACACTTTTACTGAAAAGGACATCTGATAACTGTTACCTGGCTAAAATTAAGCAAGATATCACAATTCACAGCTTATAAAACAAATATGAACCTGTCTAAATATTACTGCTATCACGTTCAGCTCTCTTGTTCGATGAAATCCGAAGTGAAAATGGATGATAAATCGAATGAATTTTTGCATTTATTTATTCAGGTCACAGAGCCTATATCTAATCAGCAACTGCAATATCTTCCTCGCCTTCAAGAGGATGACTGACTTCGGTATTACTTCTTCTGTTCTGCATATTTTGTTTTACTGGACTAGAACGAATCTGGAAATAATTATTGAAGGTACAGTGTAATAGATAAACACCGCTAGTTCCAATGTGGTCTATAGATCCAGACAATTCGGAAGCCTACATCACAGTATACGTTAAACGAACCTACCGCATATGGGAAAACGATCAAATAGACACGGTCCAGAACCGAGGCAGTAAATCAGTGATGAGGACCTACTGAAATTATTTTGGAAACTGCCAAATTTGTTACTGGTTTAGGAAGACTCGACTGTCAGGTCAAATCGGATTTTCCATCCGAATATTTGTAAATCAACAGATATCAAAAGTGTTCTTTATCATTTTCCATTGAGCTAAACATTATTTTATACTCATATTAATATAAACCAATAGGTGTTTAAAACTGTTCATCGTCGTCATTTTCAACAACTTGAAAAGTTCCTAATTGAAATCGCCTGTCACAAACAACTCCTTAGCTTGTAATCTGAAGATGGTCTCTTTCTTACAGTCAAGTTTGCATCTTGGTCACGACACCTTTCTAACACGACGCCCTTCTAACAAAACACCAGCGTTTGAATCAGTCATTCGTTTGGGAAACCTTGAAGACTTAGGCAATTCAGAATGCCTAAGATTAATTTGATCATGCTTTTGTAACGACGTATTCATCGACTAATAGAACCAAATAATAAACTACGGTGCTGCCGATCACTAGTTCAATTGTAGCTTATTTGGCCGCACTTTACAGAAATAGATGACACATGACCTCCGCTTATTCGATGATGAAATATAACCCAAATTGTCCCAATAAATTGTGAGAACGTAATCACTTTTTCATGCAGTTGTCACAACCTGGTAATTTCCAAATCAAGCTTTAATAATTAAGCATTCAATATATACCATGCGACAAATTTTGAGGAATTTCGATTTGTTGTGTTGCTTGGGACTCTATAATCGCGCTTCATGGATTGATTGATTGAGGGCACTTTAATCATCTATTTGGGCCCTCCCTTCGAACTTTCCCGATCTTCACACCATTTATCGATTGCGTTGCTACTTTTCTGATTACATCTTCTTCCTTACGAATTTACATCAAGTTAGATCGTAACTGTCTAAACTATAAATTTAACTTGCAGAAACTGTCATTTAGTGTTTCATCTTCAGTTCGAAAAAGCAGCGGATGTTATCTGTTCTTGTATGATTTCATAGATTCTTTAGAGAAAAATGTTTACGGAGCAAGTTCAAGCTCTTAAAGCGTAAAGAAAGATAACAACCTCCAACTGATTAAGAGTTACTAATTTTGTAATTCTGGGACCATCACCCACAACCTGAGACTTTTTCAAGATAAGCTGGTAGTCACAGTGAACTTTCGGCTCATTGAACTAACGTTATTCAAACTTATGAAGCCATCAGCAGACTGATTTGTGCAATTCAACAGTTTTAGTGCCCGAAATCCACAAATAAAATCGCATGTGCCGACATTTCGCAATGTTTTAATTAAATTAAAACAATGTAATCAGATGGTTTTTCATGTACTATTCGGATAAGTCCCGTGAAGCCCACAAAACAATGACATCATATGACCATATCAATTTGAATGGATCAAATAATTTCTAATGGCCTCATAGCCAGGGGCTAAATAGCCTCTTTGCATCTCATAACCATATGCACACATGCCCCCTATCTCCACACTCTTATTGGCTGTCTCTCTTACGCTGTAATCTGATTGGTTAGCCGAAATAACATTTATGAGTTAGTATAAATAGAAGACAAGCTGAACCTTAGTCATGGTTTTGGTGTCTACTTCGTTCCTTTTCATTCGCGGATGGGTCTGTCAATGAGTGGAAGTGGTGAAGAAAGACCCCATCCTTGTTCTATTAGTCGTGGCTCATGGCCTCGGCCGTATATTTGATGTTTCCTCATCCACCTCAAGTCGCGCATCCAGTTCAACCTCTGTGTGCTCCTTTTCTAATAGTTTTGTTTCCCTCTTCAAATGTTACCAGTTACCCCGTAAGTCTGATGGGGTTCAGGTGGTAACGGTTGACGAGGGCCTCGATTCAGCGGCGACGATGGGCGCCGTTTTACGAGCCGAGGGGTGTCGGAATCGGTCGCAGTGGCTGGTTGTGAGGGTGCGCGGCAGCCCCACTGCGGTCCTCATCCCCCCCAAGGAGACGTATTGCACTCTCACCGGTGGAGGACTGACGGGATGTCTGGAGTGGCTTGAGGATATCGGTATGAGGCAGGTGCTGGTGGCCGTGCCTCGGAATGGCGAGAACGATGTGTTCTGCAAGAACCTTCTGTTCCTGTGCTTTTCGCACTTGCCGAAGGACGGGAAAGCCAAACGCCTGCCTGGCTGGTGTGAGAGCTACAATATTTTCTATACCGACTTCATTGAGTCTCTTTAAATCAAATAAACTGATGCCCTGTTAAAAAGTGTTGTTTTCTTAAATGGTGTGATGTGGATCTTTAATGATGATAGGTGTTAGGAAAAATAACCTTCGGGTTACTGATGACAAGAGGTTGACTACCGTGGTCAACTAATCGGCTAATTGGCTGGTACTAAGCTGATGGTCTAGAACCAAGGCAGTAAATCAAGAATGAGGACCTGCTCAAAGTAATTTTAGAAACTGGCAAATTTGTTAGTAATCACGAGTTTAGTAAGACTCGACTGTCAGGTCAAATCGGATTTTCCATCCGAATATTTTTAATCAACCAATATCCAAAAGGGTATTTTATCATTTTCAATTGAGCTAAACATTTTATATTTATATAAATTTAAACCAATCGATGTTTACAACTGTTCGTCAAAAGTTTCTAATTGAAATCGCCTCAAATCCTTTAAAATAATTTTATATTACCACACTGAAATGGCCAAAACTTGGTTAATCCTTGACTAATCGAAGCTGTATATATTGATTTAATTTTCTCATTTATAATTCAGAAAAATAAATTCTACAAAGGGATCTCATCTAACTCATGAGTCTCTACCTCCATTTCAGTAGTTACAGTATAATAATTTTCCATCGTTTAGCATTTATTTTGCCTGGATAATGACTAGACCAATCTTTTCTTAAAATATCCTACTTATAAGGTTTATAATCCCTATAACAGAGGAAAAACACAAGAAATCGTCCATACCAGAGTGTGTATTACGGGCAGTGTATCTGTAATTGTGTGCAAGTGCGTTTAGATTTGGTTGACCTGCTTTATCGGTAGACATCAGGCCCAATTAGATTTTGTTCAGTGCACAAGGTCAAATGGCTACACAGACGATTAGATACGGGGGTTGTGACCCTTTAGAGGTGTTCCTGCGATGATACATTCTGATTAAGCTGGATCATATCACCTGTGCCAGTTGTACTGAAAATTAACTTTGCTTCTGCATTTTGCTCTTTCAGCGATGGTATTTCCCAGTGCCTTCAAATATTCAAACCACCATGTCAATGTCCCCATTTCTTGACTTGGAAATATTATTCTTAAGGTAACATTTGATAAGCCAGACACTGCAACAGCACGTGTATAAAGTCTTTGGCTCTTATTATCTTGGTGAAAAAGCTCAGTAAATTAATGTTGCATGCTGTCTGGAATATTTTCTTCTGCCACGTGTGATAAGGGCTGCGACTGAGTGGTTTGTTCCTAATTTATTTGGCCAAGTTCATTTATTGATAATTCTAGTGAATCAAATTGCACTATATTTGGTCTAATAAACACTCGGATGGATACCTTCTCTCTTCTCTCGGGTCTTGGGACTCCCCTTCTTAACTTGGTTTGTTTACCCATCTAGAAAAAAGCTTAAGAGCAGCTATACGCTACAGTCCTGCTGATTTCGATTGGTGCTTGAAACACACGTCTGAACGCTTCTATCGGCTACGGGTGTTATTGAAGATAGAATAAATATAAACCTGTTAAAAGACAATTCGTTAAATGTGACCTCCAGAAAGGCCAGCTTAACTAAATATATGTTGCGAAATGTCGAACCTAGGGCTATTTATATTCAATGACAGGATAGTAGATTAAGAAAAAAATGTTTTGTATAAATATGGCTTGATATTTTTATCAAAACTAACTGAGTAGCTTTCCATACTTCCTTATTATCCAAACCTTCACTCCTAAAATAAAAGCTTGCTTATTGATATTGTCACTAAGGTCTATTGTGACAAAGTAGCTCCTGTGCGTATAAATCACTGTTTGATCTAATACTTGCAGTGTTAACTACCCGCACCTCAAAGGAGGGAAGGTAGTCTCGGTAAAAGTCAGCAAGGCCCATTTTGCGAACTGTCTTTTTTAAAATAACCGAATGCAGTTTGAATTTGTGTTCGTAACGTTGCGCAGTTCTTATTAACCCCTGAATCCAGTTTGTAAGCTGCATCACAGAATTTATATAGTGAATGGTTTATTCAATATGCCCAGTCCAGGGCCCTTAGCACTTTTTCTATTTTGCAACTAATTTAAAATTAAACATCTCTTGGAATTACAGATAATGTATTTCATAACATAGTACTGAGCTCCTTATAAACCTAGTTCGTTATAATGCTATTTGAAGGTAGAACTCTTCAAGATACTTCCATTCTGCAGCTCACCTGAATTATCACAAACTTTTAGATGCATATGAAATCAGTATAGGCTTGTGTATGTAACAATTAAGTGGACTTTAGAAAACTTGTGTGAATTGTGAAACCAAAATTTGCTATATTCGACCATTTTAAAATGAAATCCCACGATAAGGTTTATGAATTCAGGAAATCTATGTACGTCACCTATTAGATTGGCTTTAAGTAAAATAAATAACTGCCATTATTGAAAAAATGAAAAAAATATCAGAAATAGGGCAATTTTGAAAAACATATGTCCACAATTTAAAAGGCTGTGTTTGCCAATTCATGGACAAGCTGGTTATTTGTAACTGAATGATTTGTGATAGACTGGACTGTTAATGTTAACCAAAATGATCCATTCACAGGCTGTATAGACGACATTTTAAGGAAAGTTTCTTTTTAGTTTATTAGATCGTAGTCGTGTTTCTAAGGGAAATTTAAAGCATATAACCACATGTTTATTGGGTGCGAATAGTCCAGAAACCTGTTGATAAAATAATTCTAAAAATGGCATTAAAATCTCGTTCAGTTAATATAATCACTACTTCATAACTTTTGGGTCCATTTAAAAAATCATTAAAAATCAAAAAAAATGAAAAAAATTAACCTTTTGTAAATCCCCAAAAAATCGAGCGAGCATTTCTGTCTATCAAAGATACACATTTACTGCCTTTATTCTCAGAAGAAGAGTGCATTGCTAAGCCTAATCGCAGCGTTTGTTAAGATTAAGTATGCGTGACTCCCCACGCTGCGTTGGTGAGTTTCCTCAGCTATTCCATCGCGTGGAACCATCCAAGGAGTCTACACAGTGTACCCATTATTTCCTTATTGTAAGAATGATGTTCTGTTCGGGAAGTTTGTTGGATATGAGCACTGACTGGCTTACTCAGGCGATCGAATTCTGCTGTCAGAGTCATTTTTTGTAATAAGTTGACCATAGTCTTGCACAACGATATGCTACATCTCTAACCTTAAAACCACTCCCCTTGGTCTTCACCTGTTCGGAAAATTCAATCGCCTGACGTGTGACTGCCGTCTGGAAGACACATTCAGTCAGAGTTTGGGCGTTTTGACTGTCGTGTGCCGTTGGCAAATGCACACAAGAGGGAGTATATCGACCCCAACTTCAGGCACATCCCTCTCTCACTCCCACCCTCTCCCCAGGGGGAAAGACGTATTTGCTTACATGTATGTACATGACATCGGCTCTATTTAAGGGCTCAACTGCTCTTTTATAGTACCATTTGCTTGTGGCTTACAAAAGCATTAGAAAATAACAGTATTTGGAAAGCAGAGACCCTCAAGATTCAACAATCTTCGTCAGATGCTTCTTCTCCAGCGAATCCGGTAGTTGTCGAGTGGTCTTGCTTAGGTCTGTGATGACCCTAGAGTATAAACTCACCGTTAGCAAGCTAAACCCATAATTGCCCCCTCGACCCCGGCACCACTGAGACAGCGTGCACTAACTCAAATCTCGTCGATCTAATCTCGAAGCTCGCTTTCAAGCACTGGTTTCGCACAACGTCGTAATCAAGGTCAGGTTTTGGTCGTTTCAACTCCATCTGGTATTGGACTCATTTTAAACTCATTTAAACCGTCCTGGAGGAGAGGGGATGAGGAGGAGAGCGAACTATTACCTGAAGCCTGACTGAGACACCACGGCTCCGCTATAGCGCTATGGATGCTGAGCCCTTTAGCATCGGGTTTTTCCAGTCTGAGTAGTTGAAGAAGCAATGACGTTGCGCCAGCTGGTGCTAGGGAAGTGCCTCGGAAGTGACTCCAGAGGCGGCTTATGGAATAACAGTGTTCGAAAACAGCTGTTCACAGTCAGGAGAAGGTTCATCCATTAGTCTAATAATGCATGAAGAATCACACTGCAGACTGTGTTAACAATATAAGTCGTGGTGAAACAATAGTTCTTGTTACCCACAGCCACTGAGGTGTTGATAAGAATTGAGGCTTTGTAGAGCCCCAGTATATATATTTTTTGAATTTAAAATATAGAAATGGCTTTTGATTGGACTCGTGCCATTTCCTTGTTTATACTCACTGTCATTATTTTGTTATTAACAGTAAATCAGTGAAATGATGTAAACCGTATGTTTTTTGAGATAGAACATCCAAGGGAAATGTCATATCTTCATTTTCCTAACCGTCTTATTGATGATTAAGAGTCAGTCAAAAATTGTCTTAATTCTTATCAGTCTGTTCGCCCAAGTGAATCTCGTTTTTCTTCATTAAATTAAAAATCTTCAGCAATTCCACTTAGGCTTAAATAAAGTAGAATTCACTGTGGTATTTTTCGAGTTTTAAAGATCTAAAAGGCTTTAGCTGTAATATTCTTGAGTGAATCCATCTTTTATATAAATGCATACTTTGATTTGAATTTAGTTATTTACCTTCTATTTTATTTTAAAATAAACTATTGCTTTGCTATTTTTTCATAAAATAACTCATTTCGGCATAGTATTTGATGAATCGTTAATCATGACTTACCAAGGGCCTTTCTTTTGTCTCAGTTTTTCCGGGTACCACCACCTTATACAAGAGATCCACCATCACCGCCACCAGCGTATCAAGCAACACCGCCCCGCCATATGATGCTCATGGATATTTCGGAGGACCTGGATCAGAAGCGAAATGAGGATCGTTCGAAGGAACGCCACCATAATATAAGGGACCTAGATGAGGATGAAAACTACGCCCAGGCGGGAGTAGTGTTGGGCCACCTAGAGGACCAGGCGGTGGTTCCCTGGGTGAAGGAGGCATACTGACAATCGATATTTTGTGCACTTCGTGCATATTTAGCGAAAGGAGTTTGTTGTTCAAAGTTATCAAAATCTGAAAACATGAATAATTTATATAAGTTGGAATCAAAAGAAGCTAATTTAAGAGAGATGTTATATTCGGGTGGGTTTTTACTGGAACAAATCTTAGTATTGTAAGAAAGCTCAACATGAAGTTTAGTTATTAGGAATTATTTAAAGATAATAGCAATTTTATTGAGGCTTCCCTCACCGATAGCTCTTGATGTATTTTAATTCGCCCTCGAAAGTTTCGTTCATGATATAGACAATTTACCATAGTCCTTCCATACCATGTCATGATTTGAGATGCCAAACTATGAGTACCAAAACGTTTGCCTCTATCGACAAAGGAGTTTTTCTTATATTATTTAATTTATTTATTTATCTCCTTATTTTCATGAGCAAAATCGCTAAAATGTCCAATGAACATGTTTAATATTTCATTAAAATTAAGAAATGTATACAATGAAAAGCTATTTAATCGTTATATATAAAACAGCTTCTAAAATTCGTGAATTTTTTTTTTGAAAACGCAAAATTATCTGCCCAACAACCCAGTAAATTTCGTAATTAAATTAATTTCGAAGTGCAAGCTAAAGACGACCGCGGTCATTATTTAATACCTATAAAGATTGAAGATTCGGAAGCCAATTTATTCGATGCGATCGTTCGCTAAGTTCTATTTATAATACATAATTTTGCCTATGTTTTATTAAAGCAATCGTGAAAATTGCTCTTTGAGGTTGGATCTCGAGGTGTTCATTTTAAGCTGCATTATTTCAAAAAGTCGTTGAAAAAAATAATTTGTTGTCAAATCTCAAATATGCTTTATGGAATAAATTTATTTTCAACCTGAAAATTTCTTATTTTAACAGTAGAGATCGTGAAAAATCTAAAAATCCTAATTTAAAAGCACAAGCCCAGCATTAGGACTTACATGATCATTTAATTTTAAATGCTACTTGAAAAATTTATTATACCTGTAATTGGTTTAACTCAAGTCATAGCAACACATGTTTATCAAATGGTTTTGCCAGAAATTAAAACGAAAAGTATGAATTAATTTATACATGTTGTAGAATGTCCGCGTTTGTAACATTCCAAAGAAAGCCGCCTTTTTCCCCTTTGAACCAAGAAATGCTTTAACAGGCTTTGTAACTGAGCCAATTACTCTGCCGTTCCTGTGTTTTAAAAACACAAACACAAATTTTCGCATATACGATAACTATTTTTCAATTTAAAATATTAATCATAAATTTAGATTTAGGTGCTAAAGCTGACAAAATGAAGGTAATTTAATTGACAAAATGAGCTTACTGGATGTATTCCTTTTAAACGCAAGCTACGAAGTTATGCGTCGCATAACAGCTAACGGGGACTCATTTTCCCCGTCACCAAATCAGCGGGCCCAGTCAGCACTCCCTACCAAATTCTCTGTAATTGCATATGGATAACTGATGTACACTAATTCGACTTTTGTAGTGACTCCAGCAGATGCTAACTTTGCGCGACACGTGACTGCGAAGCATGCGTACATAATCGTAATGATTTTTCGATTTGGTTTAGTAAAACTCTACTGCACCCTGCCAATTGAAAATTATCAGCCTGTTAAAAGGCATTTCACTCACTCTGATTACAGAGAGCGTTGCAAAAGACGAGATATTAATATTATATTAATATCTCGAGATATTAATATTGGGTGAACATGATATCCAAGAGAAAAATAAATTTGATTGGCTTAAATAATTAAAAGAGTCTTTAATATTTGTGGACCTATAAGCAATTCATTGCATTTTATTGGCATGTGCTGTTTTCGCATGAGCAACTGGCGAAAAAAAAATAGTCGACCTGTACTGGGTCGGCACGAATGCTTTGACGAGTTAAACAAATGCTACCGATCTAACAGCCCACACTCATCAAACTGGATTTTAACTTTTTTAGAGAAATTTCAAGAGTTACTTTTCAATTCATTGAGTTCTAAATGAAAATTAATCCAGTTCTAGATAAAATAAATAAAATTTGCAAGTACATACATAGAGAAAATACATAATTAAGCCTGTTAAAATTCAAATGGTTCTATTTAAACATTTAAATGATATTAAACTACAAATCAAATATTTTGATCTCCATATAGTACTCCCAATTTCTTTGAATGGTTGAATTATTTTCTTTTCCTATTCGAAATCGAGTGTTCTGATATGTTTCAATTACTGGCTTATTTTTCAACCCCATTAAGATTTTTTCGGCATTTTAATCTATTTTATCTTCCCTACAGTCTTTATAATTTTAGAATGCACAAATTATCAAAAAAAATAGAGTACAAAAAATTCAGAGAAAAATTCAACAACTAGACGTTGGGACTTTTCCTTTAGATAAGTTCGGATTCAAACTTACGTTATTTTCTTATAAATTAAACAAATCCTAGGGAGCCTTTTAAAATGACTATGAACATCCTGAAAACGGAGGCTCTTTGCAAACGTGATCATCGGAAAATTAATTGAAATTCTATGCGTAACTGACCATAACTCATTGTTTGTTAATCGAGATGCAATTCTCGAGGCCAGAGGCAAGGCTACATTTGAAGTAATAATAAAATCTAATTGTTAAAAGGAATGCTTATCTGCGGTATTCATTGGCAAAGGTGATATACAGCACAATGTATGTTGCAGAATAGTACATGAGAATTGGCTATTAAGAAGTAAGATGACACCACGGAATTCTTTTCGGTCATCATCTGCTTAAAGTCAGTGAATTTGGGCTTTCTGGACCAGATTCATTTATCTCGATAATCTTAAGTCTTCTACTCGAAAAACAAAGGTACAACAATTATTAGGTCTTCTTAAGTTGAAATTTATTCCATGTCATTTGATGGAGCAAAGCTTTCGCCATTTGGCAGCCCCGCCCTGTCGTGTCTGTCAACTGGTCAGTAAATTTGCCAACAGGATAATTTGCAGTTGCATTCATTTTTCGGTTGTAGAATATTAGTAAATAGGTAATTTATCATCCCTACAACTGAAACAGATACCGGAGTCTTTGTTTCGCTGTGTGCAAAGGGGATGTTTTCTAGCTTCCGTCGGCGTCGCTTAATTTTATGGATTGACTTCTCCATCAACCGCTGCTGTACCGTTGATTGGTATTTCACTGTTCTCAGACTCCCGTTTTCTGGGATTTAACAAAGCCTTCTTTGAGTAATGCCGCTCTATTATGTATTCCTTACAAAGGGAGGTGGCGTTATTACCCGCGCAAGGGAGCTTTACTTTCAACTGCCCCTGCTGCAGCTAACGAGGCATGGAAACCTGCAGCCAGTAAACCTAATGTTGTTGTAAATCCGCTTAATTTCAAATTCTTATCGTCGACCTATGTATTTCCTCGCATTTTAATATCTATTACTCTTCAAGTTCTTCTCTAATAACATTAGCATTTGACTTTCTCCACCTTTACTTTCGCCTATTTTATCTTACTCGTGCACGAGCAAAGTGCACTTGCGATCGAGGTGATAGAACACATATGGAGCACCCATCAATTGTGAGCATACCCCTATCACATTGAGTGGAATCTATGGTTCTTTATAACAGCCAAGGTCAACACTTTCATGGCTGATGTATACATATTTAATAGCTAGGGGTATGTGTTCTGGTAGTGAATGGGACATGACTTCCACCTCGGCTCCAAATCAGATAGGTAGGATCCAATTATGCAACAAATTCTTTCAAACGTACCCACATTTTTGATTGCCATGTCTGTCATGATAGCTGTCTTTATTAATATCACCAACCAACCAGAACATAGGAGCTACGAATTTGCACTTGTTAACCGAGATAACTCCACCAGTTGCCTGTCTTGTAGATGGTATTAGTCGACTCACTTTAATGCTTGCCTGTCTGAATGAAACGAAAGGGTAGGTTCGGTTCGATTTCGAGCTCAATTTCGCTTTAACTTTACCAAGCCGATATTTGCATGCTAAAGGTTTCAGAAATGTTGGGTTTAGAACAAGTGCTGTTGAATGGTCCGGATTTGGAACGCTTACGTAAAGTCCCAGAGTTGGCATTATATGTATTTTTATATTTATATATGTTTTGAAAAGCAACGGCATGACCTCCAACTACTTTAACATCGAGTGCTCCTCAGGCACTGGCTTATAGTCTGTTCTCTCGGTATCCCGATTATACGTACGAAAAGTCAAAATGCTCTAATGGGTGATTATTTTTTTCACTTAATAATTATTATTATAGAAATGGCACTCTTCAAACAGTTTTTTTAGATTTCAGGCACAAATATGCACCGGACTCTTTGTTATCGTGCCTCTGACTAACTCTGTTCATTCATTCTGTTCGCTCAGATTCTACTGCTACACCATCGACACATCTAGGCAGCACGCTGTACAGCTACCCATCTCTTCATTTGCAGCAGTAATCATTGAAATACGCTTCAGGAATCGTCGAACCCTATACTTGACGTAAATTTCCAAGCAATCGCCACCTAGAAGATTTGTGTATTCCTGTATTCGTATTCGCCATGGTGATGCGCGACGACTCCTTCATCAATGCTACACTTTTCGTTGGGACTTTTCCTTTAGATAAGTTCAGATTCAAACTTACGTTATTTTCTTATAAAATTAAATAAGTCTAAGGGAGCCTTTTTAATGATCATTGGAATACTAAATGAAATTCTATGCGTAACTGACCATAACTAAGAGGAAAAAGCAGTTCTTGCGTAATCTCACATCTTCTATTTCAGACACTGTCAATTCTTGAAACGGACTTTGCCCATTGAAAAGGCATATGTAGGGTTTCTGCGCAAGTGAAAAAATGAAAGTTTTCTGTAATTGCATTGAAGAACCTATCACATTTACAATTCCAAACTGTATTTATGCTGTATTTTTAAGCATTGTATAGATTTACGAGGAATGTCTAATTTACTGGTCATGCTTGACTTCTGCAATGTTCGAAAAACAATCTGAACCTTTTCAACTCATTCTGCAACCTTTCGATTCCTTGTTGTTTAAAAAATCTGCTCAGTCGCTCTAAAAGACAGACTGCCACTGTGCCAACATACGTAGTAGAGGTACTGGATCGAATTCATTTCACAGGTACAATATAAATGCTATACTCCTACTTTGTGCACCGTTGCATTCCGGCTTGATAAACAGGCGTTTTGGGGGTGTTGTAATTTTTGCAAACGATACGACTGGTTCCTTTATAATCATGTGGACTTTCATATCATCCTAAATTTCAATTGAGTCAAAAGATGCTCTCATAACCTTGTGGGCATAATGCTTTAAAAAAATTGGAATATATCTGTTTCCCTAAAAGGGAAACAAAATGTGTACTTTCATTAAAAAAGTTTAAACAATCTTTTCCCCATCTAAAGAATACGAGGAATCAGTGTTTTAACCACATGAAAACTGTCTTTTTGGTTCAAGTCCTAATGCATTTGACTTCCCGAATAAAACGAAAATAAAATTTATTATGTGTACACATAGCAAATATGTAATATAATAAAATTATAATATTTATTCCTTCTACTATTGAATATTTGTATCTTTCATGTGAACGGAAATTTTTATATAGATATAAACAGCCAATATTACTAAAAGAGTACGCCGTGTAAATTTGCATTTTTCGAGAAGTGAAAAAGTGCTTTTTTCAATAAATGCACCCATTTTTAACTCATATTAGTATATATGAAACCTTAATGCTCGATAAACCCATAGTGTTTGTATTTAATAAAAATTTATGCTTTTTAAATAAAATATCTCTATTAATTGAAAACGGGCATCAAAATTAAAAATAGTGGAGGTGCTTTGTAAGTTCCCTGTTAGAGTTGGTCCTATTAATTAATTTTTTTATTTGTGTAATTATTGCAATTTTCAAATGCTTTTTGAATATTTGGGAATGGCGTTTGGAAAAAATTTCCATTTGTAAAAGAATAGAAAGAATTGATGGCGAAAAGAGTGAAAAAGTCCCCAATAGTCAACGTGCTCAGTTTTCTTCGAAGTAATATCCGTTTAGATCACAATTCTCAACCGAATTTCATGCGATTTCCTATAGGCTCACTAAGGAATTCCAATTTTACAGAGCATTATTGCGTTCTGTTAGACTTTCTTGTAAAAATGGACAGTATATTCATTATATTCATGAATATATCCATTAGGCACTACTCTAATGTTATTGTCCTCGATGTTTCTCAGTTAAGACCGTTCCTGAGTATAAATTTGTACCTTTAAATTTTGACTTCTTTTAAAACACCTTCATATCATAGCCTTGTTTACCTTTTTAGTATTTTAGTGCTGCTTACTCTAAAAATGTATGTCAAAACGCCTTTTAGGATTTCATTAAAATTTGCGTTTCTTTAGATTCAAGCACCATAGAGTGGTGTATTTATTACTATATGAAGAAAACATTCATTCGCATTACTATAATGCTGAATAATAACTTTAATTTAAAAAATTAAAAAACCAAGATTTACCTCACATTGGGTTTCAACACCAGTTTGATACATATTTAAATAAATAAATAAATCATTTTTTGTTGAGAAATGTGTGAAGTGAATTAAAAGCCGAAATTTCTAAATAATCAGCATTTTTTAAATAAGTCCATAACCCGGTGTTCGAGGACATCCTTGAAGTTCGATGGAACAAACGGTGTTTTAAGTAATTCGTAATAAAGGCATTGCGATTTTCTCTCCTTCTGCAATCAACATTACGGCGGTGCCCGAAACGCAGGTATTTACGATTTCACTATGACTTGTTCTCAGATAGGAACGCCAGTTTGGTTGTAATATTCAAAAAATTGCAGGCACGCTTCTAATTTCTTTATCTAATTATTCAATATGACGGTAGTCTTAAATTTTAATTAGCAACTACTATTCGAACTTATTCGATCTCAACACTTTTTATTACCCATAATATGTCATAAAGTTAGGGCTCGTTTTTGCAAAAATTGTGAAAAAATAAATGTGTACTTTCGAAAATGCGGGAGACAATTGTTCCCATAAAATAGTTGACTTATTAAGTAGGATATTGCATGATAAAAAATCATTGTATTGAAGTTGAAAAACACAATAAATAAATAAATCAGAGAGAGAGCTGTGATCAACTTCATCACCGAATTTCGAGACTTTATACAAGATTTTCATCAAATTAATAATAAATTGTTATAGTAATTTTGCGGAGAAGGATACCCTCTATGGGAATAAAGTAGCAATTTCATCTTGTTGAAAATTGGTGAATTTCCTTGAGTTAAATCGACCTTATGTGGGGGTTCAGAGAAGGTTGCCGTATAAAATGGGATATTTTCCAGTACGCACAAAGCCGCTTAGCGATATGCCAATTCTTACATCACGAACTGTCGGCGATAATTAGCAAAATGATTTTGATAATCATCGATAACAAAATTGCAATGCTTAAAGTGTTGAATTTGAGTATATTTTTAGACTCAAAGACGGTAAATGATGCGTTTTTATGGAACTCTTTGAAAAGAGTGCTCATTTCTTATCTTTTACCTACTATGAAAATCTAAGGTAGTATTCTGGATGAGAAATAGAAATAAATTAGTCATTTATTTCAATATACGGAGATTAAATGGCTGCCAATAGTCCTGAAACTAGCGAACGAGTAGATATGTGGGCCATTGGGTACTTTAGAGGAGGAAAAGATAGCGGAGCGATTTATTTAAAACCATTTGCAATTCAATGTTTTATCGAGAGGTAGATTGCATCTGCTGACAGACAGGGATAATTTGCAACTCGTCTCGTCACATTATTGCAGATTTTAGGTTCGTTCAGAGCCTGTACTCAACGGGTTCACTAGATTTTTCATGATCTTTTCCAGTCGTATAAGCACGTTTCAAGCATTGCGACTTACGCAATGTTTTGTGCTCATTGAATTTGGTTTGTTTCTAAACAGATAACGTTGACTGAATCACCAAATAATTTTGTTTCTGTGACTTGGCCATTCTTAATTAGGATGTGAATTTTAAAATGAACTTTATTCTAAAAAGCTGCGAATCAGCGAAAATCAACAAATCATCTTTTTATCCCTTGGGAAAGATTCAACACCACATGCGAATTGTAATTGTTCACAAGCAGACCGCAAGCGTTTTAAAGGCTCTGCGATCAACCGGATGGTCAAAAAGTCCATTTTTTCCCTCGGAAATTTACGTAAAGGCAATGCGTTCGCAGGCTAGTCAGATATGAGTTGGAAAGAGGATATGCGATGTGGAACGTTGCAATACGGGGGTATTATTTCATGTCGACACGTAAGTTTTATGACTTCACTGCTCCCTTTTATTAGATTAGAACCACATTTTGGTAGAAATAGCCCAAAAGGTTTCGCGGTAGTAAATATACTTCTATGCTTTCATTTATATCCGTATCATTCAAAGATGCGAAGAGGATCTAGTTTTGGATTTCAGTTAGCAATTGATACGCGGGTCAATACGATCTCAACTCTACATAAATTAACGCATCGAGCATATGATTTCACAAATCTGGGGCCCATTTATGCGAAGAAAATCTACTATAACTTAAAATGTGCTTTCTAAACAGCAGTAGAATTGTTTTACATGCTAAAACAATTGTAACGAAATTAAAGACAGGATCGTTTAACTATTATATAAATTAATGAGAGGGCCGTAAATGTCATGCTCGTCATTCTTCGAGATTTTCCACCTATTTATAAGGTTCGGGCTCGGAAACGAATGAAGTGTGTAATCAAACAAGAATTTCAAGTAGCGTGAGATGCATCTTAGGTCAAATTAACTCAGAGATTATTTGCATAAGCATAGCATACCTTTATAACCTTTCCAGAATCATCGTATGCAAATCGCTCTCTAAATTTTGATCATTCCCTAAATATGTTTATTTAGGTTTCCGAAATATCTTTCCTTTTTATCACTGAGAAATAAATAGATGTATGACAGAAATTTGGAAATGAGCTGCAGGGAATACACAAATTTATCCACTGGTAGCATGCAACCGTTCCTTTCTGAGCCATAGAAGTCGTAGTGGAGCAATGTCCCAATGCAAAACAGCAAATTGGTTTTTTTAAATTCCATCTTTCTCATATCGGGAAAATGCGGGCTACACTCTTAACCACTGTGATAATTCCGAGTTATAGACAAAGGGGGGCGGGAAAAGCGGACGCTGTCTAAAGGACAGAAGTGGCGATTTCATCTAGTTAGCACACAGCGCACTCCCCGATGGACCTTGGGTTCAATCGACCTTTGTGTAATCAAAATAAAGCCGTTTTATAGACAGCTTATATAGTGTAATGGGCAAAAACGCTTGATTAGCGCTCAAAGTTATTACTCCTTCGCGATGTGTCGGCCAATCTTCTTACACCCCTTCAGTCGGCATTAATTATCAAAATCACTTATTCACCATCGATACCACAATTACATTGTATAATTCTACGTGTAAACGCTTCTAATTCGAGCATATTGTAAGACTCAAAGAATCAGAAAGTGGGTTGTTATTAAATTTAACTTCACGTGTTCCGAAATTCTACCAATGTTTTTAATTGATACTAAGCATCATTCTCTCCTCCACCTTTCCCCTTTTATTAGGGCGATTAAAGGTAAAATAAAACTAACCCCCTCCCACACAAGGTAAGGAATCTTCGAAATAAGCAATTTTTTCATAAAAAAAACTATGCACAATACGACTGTCAAGATTTGCTTGATGGGTGAGTCAACCTAACTTGCAGGCTACAAAAGGAGGTGCAAAAGGGAGCACTGTAAATCCCAAGGTTGAGGTTTCAGAGTCGATATGCCGATCTTCTTACACCCCTTTCTGTCGGCACTAACTATCCGAAATCACCTATTCAACATCGATACCACAATTACATTGTATAATTCTACATGTAAATGCTTCTAATTCGAGTATATTCTAAGACTGGAAGAATCAAAAAGTGGGTTGTTCTTATTATTAACATCACGTCTCCTTAAATTCTAACAATGTTATTAATTGAAACTAAGCACCATTCTTTCCTCTACCACAAAAGGAAAGGAGTCTTCGAAATAAGCATTTTTTTCAAAAAAGGTACTTAAACACTATATGGCATTCAATTTTGTCATTGATGGGTGGGGCAACCTAACTAACTTACAGGCGAAATGGAGCACTGTAAATCCAAAAGTTGAAGTTTCAGAGTCGAATACCAAAAATCTTAATCTTACTAAAAATGTGATAACGTTTCAATGCACTAACGTTAGGAGCCTACGGTTATTTGTGAAACACGCCACGTTTTACTTTACAATCACATTTCAACCAATTGTGATTTTCGCATAATTTATAAACTCAGGAAAAGAATGGGAGACACGATAACAGATAAATTAAGGCATTCAAAATACCACTAGGTTTGTCACTAAGAACACCGCCTCCTCAATCACCACGGGGTTCACCATCACGATCATTATCAGGTTCACGGCCACGTTCACCTTCAAATTCAGTATTAGGTTCAGCACTACATACACCACACCACCGCGTTCACTACCATTTTCGCCACGATGGCGATGGTGACCACTAGGACCACCACCGCGATCACCACCATGCTCACCACTAGGTTCATCATCACGGGCTTCACCAAATCGAGGTTGACGACCACGTACGACACCATTAATACCAAAAATACCATCTCCACCACAACGGATTGCAAGAATGTGAACGAAGGATTTAAATTCCCTTTTCTGGCACTACAACAAAAAACAAATCTCTTTAAAATTTCAACATATTATTCTTATATTCTGTTTTAGGGATATTAAACTGTACTCTATTATATATATATATATAACAATGTAATAGAGTGGTCACTTCGAGGAAGTTTCTCCTCTTCAGACTGATTGCTCAGTCTCCTAATACGTAGCAGGATGTAGCGAACACTTCAACAGTGTCTGGGGACGATGCAACCTGACTGAAAGTTATTCGCAGCCACTTTTCACTACAACATGCGTAGGCCAAGAAGTCAAGTCATGCTGGCTTCTGCTTGAGTGGCCTCACTCGTTGTCCAGACATTGAATAATACGATGGCTGGCAGCACGAATTCCATCTAATAGTATGACTTCGAACTAGGCCCCTCTTACATTTACAGTTTTCCTACAGATTTCCCAGTTGAAGGAAGAAATCAGAGGCTGTGCTAGAGCAGTCGGATCGTCTGCCACCATCACCCTCTGCTTATTCTAGCCCCAGTCGCCTCTTGGTCTCCAGTTCATGCCTTCAGGTGGTTCTCACAGTGAAGGGCAAGAGGAGCATTCAATGTCAACAACGACAAATGCATATACCGAATTCCCCTTCTTATTTTGTTGACACTGGACGCATATGCTCTTCATGGTGCTGCAAATTATGATCATTAATGAAAAATATATAGTGGCGGGATTAAAGATTCTACCTGCATTTCAATGGCTAAACAGAGGGGTTACAACTTTAACCTTCCAATGTTTAGTTTGCATGAGCACCCGTGCACTTCTTTGAGGACTTAGTTTGGTTCTGGAAAAGAAGGCGCATGGTCAGCGTGATGGATGTAAATGGAGACGAAAAGCATCTAGAACAACCCTCTAGTCAGGTCATTATCTTGCCAATGATAATTTGCTTCATTATTCCCTTAAATAAAGTCATTTGCTACCTTTGTTTGGATCAATCCAACACTCTCTATCGGTCACACGCATAGATAAAAACGGAAACTCTCAGTATCTTAACCTCTCGAGAATCCGACCAGATAATCGTTAGCATTGCCTTTCGTCTATTAGATTTCCCAGATTCGAAGCTGTTGTTGATGCTGTTGTTGGGGCTTAAGAGGGGTCCAAATGAGAAGCATTGCCAGTCCGCAGCAGAAATATCAAATCTCTCCACCAGTCAAACTTTAAACCTAGAAGTGGAAAGCGATGAAGCATTACCCAATCAAATTCAAGTGGTTACCTGGAATCGTTGCTTATTAGTTAACCCGTGGCGGTGTTTGCACAGGTATATCTCACTTAACTAGGTTCCTTAGCTCATTTGATGACTCATTCCATAAAATGCATTCACGTTGTCGTAATTAAACATCTTTGTTTAAATCGAGAATGCTATAAAGTAGGTCAATAAAATAAGTAAATAAATCGGTAATGTCATGAATGGATAAATAGCAAATGCTGGTGCGTGAGTCACTTAAGTGACCTGATAACGAATGTCCCCACCCCATCAAATCGACCCCTAAAACCGTAATTGTGTCGAGTTCAAACAAATATGTCGAGGGAAATGCAAAAATAAATGTTCGAATTGGGTGAGATCGGGAAAGTTTGAAGTTATGCAACCAAAGTTATGTAACGTGCACACCAACGAATCGACGCATCCAATCTTGGAAGTCAATTTCGGAGACTGGAATGGCGAACCAGTCTCCAGTCCCCAGTACATGAGACCACCCATAATTGCAATTCAACGAAGCTGGAGCCTCCACAATTCGGCGATTTCGTCTTATCGGTGAGAGCCCATCTCATAATTCCCAGTCTCCACATCCACCAATACCGCCATCACCTCAAATATTTCAAGACGAAATCACTGCAAATCCACCCTGGCACATTAAAAATGAGGTATCTATATCCTTTCTTCAGTCGAATGTTCGTTTTTTGATACTAGTGGCGTGGTGTCTTCCTCTTGAACAGTAGCCCGTATCGAGTATCGATGATGAAAAACATCGTGATCTCACATAACAGCATTCGATTTATAATTAACACAAATATTGCAAAGCGAAAGACCCCATGTTAAGTCTAAATTGTTTAATTTGTTTCACTAACTGCGTAATGAAAGATCGAAATTATTTCCATTTAAATTTTTGCAAAATATTTCCAGAAAGCGTAACTCGCATAACAAATGTGACTTATTTAAGGAAAAGAATATTCGTTTAATTCAAGTACCATTGAAAAATCTTGTAATAACCATAACTTTCAATGCTAATACTTCTTTTATATTAGCATTAAATTTTAAACATCTAAGATATTTATACGCAATCCAACCTCTTTAACATCCTCCTCACATTGTGAATTTCTACTTCAGAAATTATTTTGCATATTATTATTTAACACTATTGAAAATTGGATTATGTGCAAGTTCAGGACCTTGGCGTTGCATTACTTCATCAGGCGCCTGATTCAACTTGTTCTTAAACTATCCTGTGTCGTAGAGAGCCAGGAAAACGAACGAGGTGCTCGCATACTTGAAATGATTGACACCAAATCTTTCCTAAGCTATTATTTTTTGAGACCTAGCGAAGTTTCCGTTTTCTAGTGATTACCACAAAATGATTTACTCTTTTCCAATAGTGAATACATGGTTTGAAATTGCAAACATTTGCAAAACAACCAAATTTGGAATGGTCAACTTTATAGAATCCCCGACATTTAACAAAATATAAAACTTTGTTTCTGCTTGCCATAGTAACGCTCGTTTCAAGATTAAGCAACATTTTCGTTGGAAAAACCCGTTACTTATATTAATTTTGTAAAGAAGAAATTGCATTAATCGGAGTAATTTTGACTCAGTTAATAACAACTCAAATAAGAGGGAAGATAGTCTTGGTGAAAGCCATCGTCAACCAATTCGCACAGTGTCACTCCTATTAAATTCAAACTATATTATCAGAGCACATGCTTCGTGTGGTTTTAGTTTGCCCTCGATGAATTAAAGTCATGTGAATTCACGTACGGTGCTGCGGCATTGAGTGCAATATACTTTAAGTTTATTTCAAACCAGTTAAAAAACTCAGTTTAACTTAAAGAAGCAGTGAGTTTCATACAGAATTCGTTGGCTAAACCTCAAATCAGCATTTGGTAGCCAAGGATAACTAAGAAACATATTTCCTGAATTTGAGGAATGGGCTTGCTCTTAGAATGAAGAGTCTTCCAACTATATATATCCTCTATTTTCATGCTAAAAATATCTCATTTTGATAGCTTTACTAACAAATAATCAATTATAAAGAGAAGATAATTTGCGCTTGGATATTCTTAACGTTAAAGTAAGCTGATGTTCAAATTTTAAACTGCTTCAAAAGTCATTCTTGCAAGTCAATGCCTATTTGTGCGGGTCAAAATTTTAATCATTCGTATGCACGAAAATTTCACTTCTGTGTAAATGTTTTTCGAAACAGCATACGAACATTGTAAAATATATGTGGGTGTATTCAATATGGTTTCATTAATCTCAAATCGAGCTAATAGACTGAAGTGTTTGATCATATCCAACCGACAGTTATAAAATTCAAACGTACCCTGTTTGGATGCAAAAAGTCCTAGGTCACATTAACTAAGGCTTTAAATTCGATAGATGCTGAAATCAAAAAAGATTAAAATGAAACTGTGATTTTCTTATTTCAGTATCACTAATTTGGTGGGATCGAAGACTTAGTCAAAATTTCAAGTTGTTTTATCAATAAGCATAATTTTATCCACAGCTTGTCGCAGATGTCACGTGGAATGAGAAGGACATTTTGATTGAAAAATGATGGTGACCATGGAAGTTGATCTTAGTCCCTGATTAGGTAGTGAAGAAATTGATGACAGATTAAGGAGTTCGGTAAATTCATCTTATTAAAATAATGCTTTATAATTCCAGCATTTTTAATACTGCCAATAAGCCAGACTATATAATAAACGAATATTTATACAATATTGCTTCTTGTGACAGGTCATTCGGTCGATGTTCAATTATAGTGTCAAAGAGTCTTAGGGCTGTGAAGATATGACTATGTAATTGCATACTATTTCATCGTTTTTCACTAGAGAACTTATTTCGTGTCAGGACAATTTCATAGTGGGTCGCTATGGCATTATACATTTAATTATATGTTTTATAAGTCCGTTGTGTGTTTTGCTACTTTTTAAATTAACGCTATCCATCTTACGACTACCATTATATTGTGGTTATTTATTTTTTAAGCTCAGAAAATGGAACTCTTAAATAAGACAAACATATTAACACGTTTTCTATGTTAAATAGATCCCTGAGCAGTGACAAGTCGAATTAAAAAGATTTCATTCGGCATTATATTTTTACTCTGTTTGATAAGTCAGTCGCAAATCTCATAAACACAAATTAATTCTTAATCGCATCATCGCTGGTGAAAATTTCCATCGCAAGGTTGCCCGAGATCAGCAAAACTTACACTGCCGCACCAAACAGCACTATGTAGGCAAAATACACTTTCCTGTAATTCTAAAGACAGTAGAAATACCACATCCCCGTTGAATGAGCAAGACAACCTAAGCTACCTCCTTAACAGCGTCAAAAGCCACCACAAAAGGCCAACCATCCACTTTATAAGCCTCTAGTGATGGTGGAAACAGAAGAGCTTGAAATTAGCCTGATAAAATTAATCATTAAAACAGGATAATATATCTGATAGTTGCAAGTCTGTTGGACCAGGTATTGCTTTGTACATTGTAAGATTGTATGCGAAGCAAAGAGCTTTCTCCATTCCTAGGACTCGGTTATTCACAATTCCAATTTCAACCGCTTTTCTGATTTTGTAAAAAGAGCAAAGTTAGTAAGGTACAAGAGAGTACATTGATAGTTTAAGCTGGAGGTCAATGGAAAATGGAGTTGGTTCTGCATTTTCTCCATACAATTCCCTGATATCCAAAATAATGAATTAATTCAACTTATAAATCACAAATAATTTTTTTGTTCATTTGCGCATGTTTACCTATCTAGTTAATACTCATATATAGCTAAGATTTCCATCATTAATTTCACTTGAATGGAGTTATTCTGTTTTCACTGGCAAATGAAAAAATCAATCAGAATACTTCTTCATTTTTTTAAATTTACAGTAATTATGTTAGGTTGATTTTGATTTTGCATATCCTTGAGAAAAGTTCTATAAGATAAGACACGGACTGGTGGTTTACCAGAAAACCGTCCACACCAAAAGCTTTAAGTGGTTTACACTTCCAGAAGAGTCGGAGGTAAAAGAAAACCGAAGCATGTGGTGGATGAGGTGTTGCTTGCACGCTGCCGTACGAAGTTATGAATGCTTATTCTGGAGACGCGAACAAACTGACTAAGCGATTTGTGTTTGATCCGTGGTCGTTAGCATTCTGTTCTTGAAAAGCCTATCCATATCAACTCAGCGCATAAGCGCTAAAAGCTTATGCATTTCGCTTATGTTAGCTAAACCATTCAGCCAAGTCAACTACGTGAGTCATGCAACTTCAATTAAACAATCAGAAATCACTTTATGACGGGCCCATTCGTCTTTGTTGGGTCTGTATTTTCGATGCCTTTATGCTTCATTGCGGTTATTATAGTTAGAGCAAAGCGGTATGGGGAATAATCCTGATTCCGGATCTAAAGCAGATAGCACCAAAAAGTTGCTGCCAACTTACGAATAAGTCTGTATGGATAAGCGTAAAGGTGCCAGTTCACCACTCTCAAGATAAAACCACAACGCTTTAACTGAAAAGGAGATCTGATAACTCAGTTACCTGGCTAAAATTAAGCAAGAGATCACAATTCACAGCTTGTAAGAACAAATATAAACCTGTCTAGATATTACTGCTATCACGTTCAGCTCTCCTGTTCGATGAAATCCCAAGTAAAACTGGATGATAAATCCAATGAGTTTCTGCATTTATTCAGATCGCAGAGCCTAGATCTAATCAGCAACTGCAATATCTTCTTCGCCTTCAAGAGGATGACTGGCCTTGGTATTAGTTCTTCTCTTCTGCATGTTTCGTTTTGCTGGGCCAGAACCTGGATGCAACTACTCCGGGTGGATGTGGCAGAGGTATTTCACTTGGTAGGTGCTGGAGCGGCATGGATCTCCAGTCCCTGTCGTTGTCTGCCTTGACTTGCAGTGTCGGGCATATGTGGGCCACGGTCAAAAAATACCAGGTACATGACGGTTGAGCATGTTGTGTTTGGTGAGACTGATGAGAGTCTGAGCTAAAGCTCTTTGTTTGCCCAGCGGATTCATGCCATGTCTCACCGTCACAACGTTTGGCTACTTCGGCAAATAGAACAATGCCACACAGATTTCGAATGATTGAAGTTGACGGCATGACCACGGCTTCTGAAGTGTTCATAGTTTCAGATAAGGTTGATGATTGGCAGACATTGAGGTTCACGATTTGTAAAGCGGTAAGATGCACGTGCCATGGTTATCCTCTGTTTCAACTCAGAAGTGCACAGTGAATCATTGCTACGAGAAACACAAGTGCAGTTTAGCAAGGGGTAAGGCTTGTGGAGTTAAAAACGTGGATCGGTGGTAAAGCGGAGGACCCCAGTACTGAGCCTCAGTGAGTGCCTCGGTCTGATACAGTGCATGCCAGCTTCGTTGATGCATCATCCCTTCAGTAGGCCTCACCCTTGGGATATTCATTCTGAGGAGGAGGGGTCTCATTCGGGTGGCACCTAAAGAACTCTTGGAAGCCTAAGTAGAAGAAAAAATTGGGGGTTTCGAGGTTTGAATATTTCGCTGATGTTAAATTTCGAACTCGAAATCGTAATAGGGAAAATTTATTCATCAAACCACGTTAGAGCATCATGCAATCCTTCTTTTGATTAGCTAACTATCTTTTAGGGTTGCTTCAGTAATCTTGTTCAAATCCCTAATCAGAAGTCAATTCGTTGGGCCATTATAAACATTCAAAATGCATTCATTAGAGGATCTAATTAGGATTAATTGAAATTCTCTTGTTGGTTAGATAAGCAAGAATTGAACAATTTCTTGGCTTGGCAAGAAAAAGTACTTTCATAGCTTAGATTGTCATGAACTATCCAAAAAACAAACCGTTTCGAGATTTCAATCGTAAATGAAAAAGTACCCTACATACCACAGAGCAATCATCTTAAGACGGCCACCTCAAGTTCGATAGTCATCCGGATGCTATTTTCAATCTGGCTATTCTCCTCCCAAGAACTAGTGGCGATGAAGCGCCTTCGTAGATGGTTGTCGAGGGAGGTTAAAGGTGGTGGAAGTTAATAAATTGGAAAATACCCAAATCCCACACAGCCCTAGGTATGAATTAGCTTTATTAAATGGCTAAACTACCACAACTACCATTTTCTCCGTTTTGTTAAAGAATTCAAAAGTATTGCTACACCTAAGTTTTCTAGATAAAGTAACCATTTTCTGCTCCACAATTTCGAGTTATTATGTCATCTCACGGAAACTCCGGTGTTCTAAAAGTAGATATTCCAATGACTGAATAAAGTTTTTCTATCGAAAGCAGCCTATTTCCAGGACTATTTTTCATGGTTTTATTTTCAGGGTTTTGATCAAACTCAAATTAGTGGTGTATTTGTACTTCATGTGATTTTCTTCGAGGCAACAATTTCCATTTTATCTAAATTCGAATACTTTCATTCAAAATGCAAAGGATATTTCTAAAACATCACTTTAAGGAGAATTGCAGAATGACTTACTTTAATGCAAGTCAGAAATAAAAAATTGATGCTATGCTCTTGCCAAGGTGATTGAGGGCCTCACTTTCAGATCAACACTGAGACTCACAAGGCTGGCGCGTTTTGCTATCGGCGGCAGAGGACAGAAAAACTACAAGCTCTCTTGCCTTGTGTTCGAGACTGAGCAAGGGGAGGGCTTCAGTAAATCAATAAGGGCGGTTGAGACTGTAGGATAAAAATTCGAAGGTTTTAACGGTCGATGGATTCAGTGTTAGCGCGAGGCCAATTCATACGCTAGAGCAAATTTACTGCTCTAAAATTCACCAACTCAGTAACAGCCAATCTTACTTTTATATTCGGTACCACAATGAGAACAACATTAAGGCAAATGTCCTAGCAATTTAATGGTAGTATAAGAATATGGCTGCTTTAAGTAGGATCCACCAGTCTCTATTAGACCTTTTTCCATTGCAGGCTGAAATAGTTATGGTCTATGCATTATTATTAAATGCTTGCTTTCCAAAACTGGTATTGTGTGCGAAATACATGAGGACAATATTCTTTATTTTAAGCATTTCTTTAATAATAAAAAGGTAAGTTTTTTCTAACAGAAAGCTTCAGTTCCCAACCTGGTTATTCGACAAGGTTTCCCTTCAGTACACGAATAAATCGTCCAATGTTCCAAAAACCCTCAGTGATTGGCGAACATGTTTACTTTTGGAGTAGTTTCATTCTTTGTTTCAATAGATCTTACTAATTATTTGGCAAAGCCAGATCTCCTCTAGCGACTATACGGATAAATACTGCAAAAAGACTCAAATGACCGAAATTCAAATGTCATGGAGGCGGGATAAATAAAGTTAAACTTGGAAGCTCGGCCGAAACTGTACCGCGTTCAATTCGCATGCATGCACGAACAGCTCCTAGCTTTGGATCCCAGGCTCTGGAGCTTGTCCCTTTTCTTCCAAAAAATGGATCATTAGTTAAATGTCAAGCGCCACAGACAGTGGCTTCGTAAGCGGGAGGGGGTGGAAGACCCCTTCTACAAACGAGAATGGGACCTCATGGGAAAAAAGTACTGCTTTCATGCTTTTGAGAGCGTCAAGGAATAGCCCACTTCAAATTTTACCGTCTAATTTAGCGATTAACACCCAAACATAATGTCAGCAGCAATTAGGGCCTTTGAACTTAGGGTTGAGGAGGGAAGAAGACTTGTTCTGGTGAATCGAAAATGGATGATGTTCCATCAAGGAAATGCTGCACCATCTCCTCACCCAGTAGGAATCACTTCATAAGAAGAAGAACTCGGTTTGGAGAGAAGTCCCCAACTAACATCTTATTCTCCCTGCTTTCCTCCTGGTGCTTACAAAGTCATTTTGAAGAAACAGCTTTTGCAACTCAGGTCTTAGGAAAAAAAATGCGGAAAGAAGAAGTCATTAAGATGAATTGCAGAATGTGAATTCGCATAAGATTAAATCCATCTAGCAGTTGGTGCTATACGTTCCTTTCCAGCGTTTCAAAATAGAATGTTTTGTGAATTAATGCAAATTTATCAATTTGAGCACTATACGAATATATTTATACATATAATAGAGTACAATTTAATATCCGATAACATCAAATAAGAATAGGATGTTAAAATTTCGAAGGGATTTATTTTTTTGTTGTAGTGCAAAAAAGGATATAAACTGTTCGTTCAAATTCCTACAATCCATTGTAATGGAGTTGGTATTTTTTGGTATTTATGGTGTCGTATGTGGTCGTTAACCCCGAATTGGTGAACCCCGTGGTGATGAACTTGTGGTCAGCATGGTGGTGATCGCGGTGGTGGTCCTGGTGGTCACTATCGTGGCGAGAATGGTGTGAACTTGGTGGTGTATGTAGTGGTGAACCTAATACTGAATCTGAAGGTGAACCTGATCGTAAACCTGATAATGATCGTGATGGTGAACCACGCGGTGATCGAGGAGGTGTTCTTGGTGGCAAACCCAGTGGTACTTTTCAATACTCCAATTTATCTGTTGTCGTATCTCCTGTTCGCTTCCTGAGTTCCGCATCAGCACATCGAAATTTAATTTATGAAGATTAATAAAATTTATGATGATTTTTGCATAAATCGCAATTGACTTAAATGCGATTATGAAGGAAAAAGTGGCGTTAAAGATTTGCATACATCTCGAAAACTTATCCATTGCCACTCATATAGAGCTTAATATCTGCAATAAGGTAGCAGTAGTTTGAATGCTGGTTTTAAATTTAAATTAGATTTTAAGTTAGGAATTTATTAATTACCAAAATCAATAACATTGAAGATATGTTAAACCACAAATAATCCTTTATAGTCACACCTCAGCAGGTCAGGGAATTGCAATTTAATTCTGCTAAAATTACTACGTCACCCTTTCTTCCTTTGAAGGCATTTGCCAACATGTCTGCTCGTTTATGAGTTTCAGAAATAATGGCAGGCTATCAACGTTAGTGCGTTGAAACATTATCACTTTTTCGTAATATTACGATTTTTGATATTCGACTCTGAAACTTCAACTTTGGGGTTTACAGTGCTCTCTTTCGCAACCTTTGCGGTCTGCAAGTTTGGTAAGTTGCCCCACTCATCAGGGACAAACCTGACTGCCATATTGTGCTTAAGTTGTTTTGCTTGAAAAAATGCTTATTTCGAAGATTCACCTCCTTTCCTTTTGTGGGAGGGGGTTAGTTTTACTTCACCTTTAAGCGTCCTAATAAAAGGAGAGGTAGAGGAAAGAATGATGCTTAGTTTCTTTTTTTGATTCTTTAAATTAGAAGCATTTATATGTTGAATTGTAAACGACGCAATTGTGATATCGATGGTGGATATGTGATTTTGATAGTTAATGCCGACTGACAGGGGTGTAAGAAGATCGGCTCAAGCGTTTCTGCCCATCACACTATGTAAGCTGTCTATAAAACGGCTTTATTTGGATTACACAAAGGTTGATTGAACCCAAGGTCCATCGGGGTGTGCGCTGTGTGCTAACTAGACTACGTCCTCTTTCCCCCCCGCCTTCGTCCATAACTCTGAAATATCACGGAGGTTCAGAGTGCAGCCCGCAGCCCGCATTTTCCTAATATGATAATAAAAAGTATTTGCTGCTTTGGATTTGGACATTGCTCCACTAAAACTCGATTGGCACAGAAGAGGATCAGTTGCGTGCCACCAGTGGATAAATAAGGGTATTCTCTGAAGCTCATTTCCAAATTTTCTATCATACTTAAATTTATTTCTCAGTAATAAATAGGAAAGAACTTTCGGAAACCTAATCTAACATATTTAGGGAATGATCATAATGTAGTGAGTGATTTGCATACGATGCTTCCCGGATGGTTAAAAACGAATGCTGGATGTGTAATACACATCAGATTAATGGATATTGTAACGAGGTTTTGAGGTGAAAGACATTTAAATTAGATTATAAAAATATATTTGTCAAATCAATACGTTCATGAATGCCGTATATATATCTAATAATCCTTAAATGCTATTGAGATGGACACGAGTCTAGCGATGTGCCTAACAACTACACAGCCGTCCTCGTGTCCACAGAAGGCAACGGAAAACCATTCTTGTCCTCCCAACCATTGGAAAACATGGGAAAAATCATGGAAAAACTCTCCGTTATTTCCCGGAATGGTTGATGAATAAAAATAATTGCAATGGCGAATGAAGGGATCCACTTGGAGGATCATTCTAGACCTCCAATTCAAGACAATACTGCACGGTCGGAAGTTTTCATTATGTTTACAAGGCGACCATTTGCAGAACTTACCTCTGCCATGCATAGGAAACATTGGACAGGCGTAAAACGTAGGAAAAATGGACAAATTTTTTATTAAATGATTGATTGTGGAGCAACACTCGGTGTGTGGTACCAAACGAAACTGACAAAGCAAAATGTAGCGAATCCAATCATGTTAATTCGCTACCACCTATTTGGAAGTACCCCGAGCTTAAATGGACGCGACCTCAAGGAAGAATTCGCGAAGACAATGACACGTCCTCTCATCAGAAGTAGCACGGAAGACTGCTACTCCATTAATCGCCGTGTGGATAATTAAAATTAGAATTGCCCTAGTAAAGAAAATGGGGTATCGGATCGACGTGCCTGCCCCTAAATGCCCCTAAATGAAGAGCTGTGAAGTAGAGGTGTCAAGGACTCTAAAGAAATATGAACAAATTTTCAACTGAAGAGCTACCGTTCAATTGCTTCCTTTGGCTTGCAGGAAACATGTCAGTAGCATAAACGGGTAGGATCTTCGAAGATTCTTGTAGGAATTGAGGGAGAGAGAACACAATCATAAGCTGCCGTCGTCCCGTTCAAACCCTTCCCAGGGGGTGAGGTGGCAAAACTAATTGTTAGTTATGGGCGAACAATGCAATACATATAATGTTACGTATATTTCATTTAATAGGAATGTAATGTAGATTGTCTTTGTTGCTTCCAGGTTGGAGACCAGAGAGCCTTTCACTTCGACAACCTGAACCTCTTGAATCGAACAATAGCATTAATGGAGGAGTCGTCGCGCATCACCATGGCGAATGCGAAAAGGTACACAAATCCTCTAGGTAGCAATTACTTGGAAGTTCACGTCAAGTAGAGTGCTCGTCGATTTCTGAAGCGTATTTCATTATTTCAGTGATAACTGCTACAAATTAAGAGTTGGGGAGCCATACAGCGCGCTGCCTAGAAGTATCAAGGGTATAGCAGTAGACTCTGAGAGAACAGAATGAATGAACAAATGAGCAGAGTTAGAGGCACGATAACAGAGGGTCCGGTGCACAATAGCGAATGACATCTAAAAACTGTTTGAAGATCACCATTTCTATATTAATATTTTTGTCATTGAAATAAAATTAATCACCCATTAGAGGATTTTGACTTCATTTGTACAAACGGGGTACCGAGAGAGCAGACGATAAGCCGGTGCCTTTTGGAAACTCACTGACACAACTATACTGGCCATGCCGTTACCTTCCAAAACAGTTATATATATATATATAATGCCAGTTCTGGGGCTATACGAAAGTATTGCAAATCCGGACAATTCAACAGCATTTGTTCTAGACCCAACACTTGCGCTACCTTTAGCACGTAAATATCGGTTTGGTAAAGATAAAGCGAAATTGAGCTCCAAATTAAACCGAACCTATCCTTTCGATTCATTCGGACAGGCAAGCATTAAAGTGAGTCGACCAATACCATCTACGAGACAGGCAACCGGTGGAGTTATCTCAGTTGACAAGTGAAATTTCGTAGCTCCTATGTTATGGTTGGCTGATGATATTAATAAAGACAGTTATCATTACAAACATGACAATCAAAAATTTGAGCACGTTCGAAACAGTTAGCTATATAATTGGACCCTAACTGTCTGATTTGGAACCGAGGTCGAAGTTATATCCCATTCACTGCCAGAACACATTCCCGTAGCTAGTAAATATGTATACATCAGCCATAATATCGCTGACCTTGGCTGCTACAAAAATGCCATAGGTTCCACTCAATGTAATAGGGGTATGCTCACAATTGATGGGTGCTCTATATGCGTCCTATCACCTCGATCTCAATTGCATTTTGCTTGTGCATGGTGGACATAAAATAGGCGAAACGAGTGATGAAGGAAGTGATGTGTTAATTTTAATAAAGAAGAAATTAAAGAGCAATGGATGTTAAAAGAGGAGGAAATACATGGGTTGACGATGAGAATTTGAAATTAAGCGGATCTACAAAAAACCTTTGGTTTAATGGCTGCAGGTTTCCATGCCTGGTTAGCTGCAGCAGCGGCAGTTGCAAGTACAGCCTCCTTGCGCGGGTAATAACGCCAACTCCCTTTGTAAGGAATGCTAATTATATCCATGATAGAGCGGTTTGGGAGTAGAGAGCTCAAAAGTAAGCTCTAGGGGCCTCACTCATCGCCTCTATCCCACACAGATCGAATGGGTTGGTCGAACCTAGATTAGCTACATGCCATTCTCGAGGATGTGCCCTCACGCTTTCTAGTTAGAGTTTCTTGCCCTCATACCATGTAAATACTATACACATACTGAATGAACTCTATTTCAATATAGAAGAGTACCACCACCACCACTCCTAGGGAACACTGAGACACTGAGGCATGCACCTGCCCTTATGTTAGAAGTGCCTGATGGCCTGTTGATGCGGCTCTTTGCCGTTGGTACGATTGAATTTCTTTTGAGTGTGTGCTTTGAGGATCTGCGTGTGGGCTATTTGTCGTCGATGCAATTGAGAGGTTGCTCTGTCTGACATTAGACGGTTAGATGAACGTCTACGTAGGCTTTGTGTAAATCTTGAACCTGTAGAGAAGCAAAGTGTAGTCGACTGAGGTAACCGTGGTGTGCGCAGCTGTCGGTGCCAATATTCCAAATCAGTGGTATCGGAGTGGAGATGTTTGAATATTGTAACTAGTCAGGGAGAAACTGATGAATTTGGATTGATGAACTGCCTATAGGGTGAAAGGCAAATGTGAAACCTTTAATCTCACTGGGTTGACGAACATGGCAAAGCATTTTGAAGTAGTGCTAGAAACCTGCTTGTGATTTGGCAGCTAGAAGGCTGCTGTGGGAATCCCTTGAGCCGAATAAGTTACATAGCGGAACATCTTAGTAGATATGATCGCAGATGAACATTTTAGAATTTCCTATTTGTAGCAGGAGGGCTACACTTAGATTGTCTTTCTAGATGAATAAATTACACCAAGATTCTCTCTGATAAAGCAACGTCAAATCCTGATAGAATATGATTAACCTGAAATTTTTAACTTACACATGGGAATAGTAGGCTTTGTTGAGATTCAAGTGCTTTACTCAAGAATGATTTATCACAATTTAATGGCATTCCATCATTCAAATTGAAATCAACTGTCGCTATTATTCTGATTCAAAACTGAGGGATGGTCAAAAATCTTTCCCAGAATAAATATTAGTCGGTTTTCTTCACAGGAACGCCCCTATTAGGCTTCTTTTGCAAGCGACGAAAATCGATGAATAGAGCCCTCATCGGATTTATCAGCAAAGGTTGGAGTAATTAGATTTATTCAGTCTTTAACGATATCGATATCGATATCGATTGCTCGAAGGAATTTTCAGCATTTTCCCAATGAGGATGCCAAATTCATCACATAAAATGTGTCAACTGACTTCTGGGGTCTTCTCAAGTACCCTCCAATGGGTTCCAAGCTCACATCTTACTTCTAAACATGACTTAGTAAAGCTTTGTAGAGTCGTTCTCTTGTCAAAAGGATATGACAAGTCATCATCGCTATTTTATTCTCTCGATCACAGCTGTGTCTGCTTTTTTGCAGTGTTACTCTTAATGTTATCATCGAAAGATCAAAAGTTATGTGTTAGAATAAATAAATAAATAAATCGTGGTTTGATGATGTCAGAGAAGAGCGCTATTTTAAAAGTCAATGGAAAAGGAATTTTCACCACCTATTCCGTTACATTACATTAACTATAGAATCGATATATTCAGAATGTGTTCTCTTCGTTGAATTTGGCATTCTCGGAATGTCTAAACCCGACGATGTGCAGATAGAACTTGGTAGTTTAACACTGGTCAGCCAACGGACCATTGGTTATAAATACTGGACGCGCCGTTATTGGTTAAAATAGGGGGACGCGACTGTCTCTAGGACGCTCCCTCCTATCCAATCGGCGTTGAATGGAAGTAAACGGTGACCTGAGTTGTCGTCACCTTCCCACAGGGACTTGTGAATCCCCCATTTGCACTGGACAGTGCATTAGCCCTCCCCTAATTGGCCAATTTGTTAACCGATAAAAGGAGGTCTGGATGGGTCCAACCTCTCAGTAGAAAGTACCAAGCACACTTAATGTTCACCTTGCATCCTGGCGTTGAAAAACAAGGAGACTCTTCCCATCTCTGTGACTCATCGCTGTCGACCAATCAGCCTGAATATAGGCACCTAGTCTGTACTGGTTATTGACTATGGCTATGACTATGGTGGTTGTTGAGAGGCGAATACGCTCGTATTAGACGGTTAATTAGATGACAAGCAGAGACGCACTCAGTTAGACACCAACCTAGTCTAACCATCTCTGTTGTTTGGTCTAGTCAATGAACCCCTGCTATCCCCCATTACCCTTGTCTTCAGTTAAACATTATTCGGTTGAATGAAGTGAGCTTTAAATAGGAGGCTCTGAAAAATCAGTCATAGTCTATCAATAACACTCTTTGGACATCAATGATTTTTGAGCCCACTTTTGAGATGTGAGATCGATCCTGCCTATTACATATTTTTTCTTCCCAAAATTGTTCTTTGTAAGCTTCAATTACAGTCCGTGTTAGTGTTACAGAGGCATCACTTCGAAAAATACTTTGTTGATTGGGTAGAAACGCATTCTGACTCGTGAAGAGTTAAATTCTCCTACCCAGGGACAGCTATCTGATTGACAGCTCTCTTTTAAATTAAATGTTGACTCTCCCAGAGAGTTTCATAGTTTTAAGGTTCCTTGCACTTCGCCTATCTGCGTGTTTGCCTACCTTGCTTAAGTTATCATCGAAGATATCTCAGCGTATCCGAAAAAGTTGGAATCACTTTCATGGTTTCTGAACTACAGGAGCTTGCATTAAACCCACTAGACACATATCTAAGTGGTCCGACATGCTTCTACTTGCTTAAGATAGATCTCTATACGAGGGTGAATTACCAACTAGCTTGAATTGTAACAGCTGTATAATTATCTATGTACAATTCACAATAAATGCTCTGCTAACAATTTATAAATGACTAGCTATTCCTGACTGAAGCCAAATGGCTTTCATCTTCCTCTATAAGCAAGTACAAAAGGGCAGTTTTAAAATCACGTTGCTAAAGATGTTATTTTAACTAGTAATATTTCACGAATTCACTTTGCCATAACACCCCATTGGTAATCTTCCCGACCTTATAATTATTCAGTTCAAATAAGTAATTATTACTATATAATTCAATATGACACGTTAATAATGTAAGCTAAGTGTCAGTCTTAGACAAGTGTAAATGAAAGTGCTATAGAAAGAATTGCTATTTCAGAGGGAATTAATTAAACAAGGCGAGGGTCTTCAGGTCAGTCAAGTAGTTAATTTCGAATTAAATTAAATTATTCACAAGTTATAAAAGTTAAGTCCCAATCTTCACTAATCACTGAGGTCTAATAGATGTCTGGGTCCAAAGAGGCAAAAATTCCACTGAGCACGCGAATCTGGAGGGCTCGGAAGAAGGCGAGGTTGAAGAGCGAAAAGTAGAGGAATGAGAGGAAAAAGGACGCTGAGTGCGAGGACGTAGGATAGGCCCAGGAGGAGATGAATCCCACCAGAGTCACCACAGGTTGTGACCTCCTCAAAGTTATTTTGGAAACTGCCGAATTTGTTAGTAATCACGAGTTTAGGAAGACTCGACTGTCAGGTCAAATCAGATGTTCCATCCGAATATTTGTAAATCAACCGATATCTAAAGGGTATTTTATCATTTTCAATTCAGCTAAACATTATTTTATGTTCATATTACTTTAAACTAATCGGAGTGTACAACTGTTCGTCGGTGTCATTTTCAACAATTTGAAAATGTTCCTAATTGAAAGCGCCCCAAATCCTGCAAAATAACTTTATATTACAAACACTGCAATGTCCGAAACTTTACTAATGCTTGACTAACCGAAGCTGCATTTATATTGATTAAATTCTCTCATTCACAATTTGAAAAATAAATTCTACAAAGGGATCTCATCTAACTCATGAGTCTCTACCTCTTTTCAGTAGTTACAGAATAATAAGTTTCAGTTATTTTCCAATATAATGACCAGACTAATCTTTTCTTAAAATTCCTTACTCATAAGGTTTGAAATCCCGATACAAGATGAAGAACGGAAGAATTCGTCAATGCCAGAGTGTGTATTATGGGCAGTGTGTCTGTAATTGTGTGCAAGTGCGTTTAGATTTGGTTGACCTGTTTTATCGGTAGACATAAGGCCCAATTAGATTTTGTTCAGTGAACAAGGTCAAATGGCTAAGCACACGATTAGATACGGGGATTGTGACCCGTTGGGGGTGTCCCTGGTTAGCGATGCGATGATACATTCAGACTAAGCTGGAGCATAGCACTTGTGTCAATTGTACTGAACATTAACTTTGCTCCTACACTTTACTCTTTCAGCGATAGAACATATTTCGCAATACCTTCAAATATTCAAAGCACCATATCAATGCCCCCATTTATTGACTTGGAAATATTATTCTGAAGGTAACATTTGATAAGCCAGACACCTCAACAGCACGTGAATAAAGTCTTTGGCTCTGATTTTTATGGTGAAAAACACAGTATATTAATGTCTTATGTTTTCTGGAATATCTTTTTCTGCCATGTGTAACAAGGGTTGCGACAGAGTGTTGGCCCTAACGCATTTGGCCAAGTTTGTTTATTGATAATTCAGGTCAATCAAGTTGTATTATATTTCGTCTATTTAGCACTCCGGGATGTATGCCTACTCTCTTCTCTCGGGTCTTGGGACCCCCTTCTTAACTTGGTTAGTTTACCCATCTAGTAAGGGAACTTAAGAGCAGCTATTCGCTACAGTCCTGCTGATTTTGCTTGGTGCTTGAAACATCGCTGAACTCTTCTACCGGCTCTGGGTTTAATCGAACCTCCTGGGGGTTAGTAAAGCTAGAATAACTAGCATGGAGACTGAGCTGGGACACTTCTCAATCTTGTGAAAAACCTGTTGAAGGACAATTCATTAAATTTGACATTGTTATCGACCTCTGGATCCAGTTTGCAAGTTGTATCACAGAACTTCCGTAGTAAATAGTTTAGTTAATGAGCCCATTCCGGGGCTCTTAGTACTTTTTCGAATTTGGATCTCGGAATTTCAGATCATGTATTTCACAACATTATACTGAGCACCTTATAAACCTGGTTCGTTATAATGCTATTTGAAGGCAAAACTCTTCGAGATACTTCCCTCCTATTGTTCACCTGAATGCGTAGGAAATGAGTATAGGCTTAAGCGAGTAGCAATTAAGTGGACTTTTGGGAAACCTGTGTGAATTGTGAACCTAAAATTTTAAAATGAAATCGCATGATACGGTTTATGAATCCAGAAAATCCATTTACATCACCTATTAAATTGGTTTTAAGTAAAATAAATAACTACCATTCCTGAAAAAATAAAACATTATCAGAAATAGAGAAATTTTGCAAAAATTTTCCATGTCCACAATTTCAATGGCAGTGTTTGCCAATTCATGGACAAGCTAGTTCTTTGTATTTGAAGGATTTGTGATAGACTGGTCTGTTGATGTTAACCAAAATGAACTGTTCGCAGACAGTAGAGAAGAAATTTTAAGGAAAATTGCTTTTTAGTAGTAGAGCTTCTAAGGAAAATTGAATGCATATAGACACATGTTTATTGGGTACGAATAGTCCAGAAACCTATTGATAAAATAATTCTAAAATCGTATTAGAATTTTGTTCAAATAATGTAATCTCTATTTCCAAACTTTTGGGTTCATTCAAGAATCTGATAAAGAATGTTTATGCATTAATTTGTGTTGTTGTGGTCAATGTTTTCTAAGTTTCTGAAACATATTTGGACCTGAAAAATGAGTTAGAAAAATACGGCGCTCTTTACTTTTTTACTGAAAAGCCCCTTATGCATATATCATCATACATGCAATACGACTTTTATATCGAAGGGACATCGTGAATGGAAGGAAACGGAAAATATTGTTCGTCAAAATCCTCGATCGACCCCGAAAACGAACAGAATGCTTTTCATTGTGGTATTATAAGACGACCCTCTGGTATTTAGTAAACGGACACTTCATCTTTTAAAATTTTATCGCTGACTGATTGCTCTGTCCATTGTCTCTTGCTGCTGACTAAACAAATTATTTATTATCAAAAAATTAAAAGATCAACCATTTTTAAAGCCACAAGAAATCGCGCAAGCGCTTCTGCCTATCAAAGATACATATTTGCCGTTTTAAGCATGAATTAGATGAATTGTTACATCTCTTGCCTTTATTTTAAGAAGAAGAGTGCACGCCTAAGGCCAATCGCAGCGTTTGTTGCAATTAAGTATGCATGACTCTCCGCGCTGCTTTGGTGAGTGTCCTCAGCTCTTCCATCTAGTGGAACCATCCAAAGAGTCTATACTGTGTACCCATTATTTCCTTATTTTAAGAAAGATAAGTTCTGTTTGGGAAGTGTATGGGATATGAGCACTGATTAGTTTACCAGTTGAAAGACGGTGTAGATGGGTCTGCTAGTCCCGTAAAGTACCTTTGTGTGAACACAGGGAGGTGTGCGATACTAGGCTTGTAAGAGTGACCTGAGAGTATCACCCCTTGGATTGAGAGCATTGGCACTAATCACTTTGGTTAAGTTGCTAACCTATAGATCAGGTCAACCAAAATGTAACCCCACCACACACCATCACACATCACACACACACATCTCCCTCCAATCTTTCACATCTGTTTTTGTAATCTGTAATCTAGGAAGAGAATCAGAATTGCTATCGTTAACAAGAATATGCCGCAGGGCGTTTGTGGTTCTATTTCGAAAACTGTTATCTGAGATGCGACGATGTTTACGCAGTTAGCAAATTAAACACTTTTTAAACCACTTTTATTAAATACACCTTCAGGAAAAACGATGTGTCTAAAATCTGTAGTATACCAGTGAGAGGGCTTGGGAGAAGTTGGTATCAAGATCCACTGATCACAGAAAAGGACCTTCGTCACCCAACATTCGCCAAGGCACATAAAAATGCGAAGCAAGCGTTTTTTTGGAATTCGTGGAAGTAGATTCGTTGGGGCAATGAACAGGTTCAAATGCTCCTTAAATTTGCAAGATCTATGCTTTATTGAACCGAAAATCAAGAAAATATTATTTCTTTCATTCTCAAGATACACAAAATTGGTGCCAATGAGAGAGAATCATTAAACATCCCGCTTCCTTAAAATCCACGAGAGGGACAATTTGGAACTCAGGATCGTAATGGTAGTGTTAATCACTGACCAACACAAAGCTTTGTGCAGCCATCGTGCTAAAGCACACAGGTACAATAAAACTGTAGCTTAAAACTCTACATTTGATCGGAAGACTGAAAAGGGAGCAACCAATAAAATGAATTTATCCAGTTGTTCATGCAGTCTAATTCCACCGTCAGGGTCATTGCTTCATTTCGTAGAAGTTAACGACAATTCTCGCCCATGGACTTACTACGTCTCTAACCCTGGAGGGAGTCGATCTTTTAAGACCTCAGCCTAAGAGCTGGCCATGCATGACTCATCTTTCAGAGACTGCATCAGACGTGCTTGACTTGACCGCTGATACGGATGCAGATGGCTAACGCACACGAGGGGGAGTACATCGACTTCAACGTCACGCGCCTCCCGCCCCCCTGAGGTGAAAAGAAAACAGGCCGACCGACGCAAATAGTGCCAAGTTAAATTAAATCGCAATCTCAACAATGACTAAGTGCAAGATAAGAGAACAATTAATAGCATTCCTCAAAATACCGATAAAGCACCCTCAAAATCAATATAAACCACTTCGAGTCGTCTATGGAGTCGAAGAGGAAGGAGCAGCTGACGAGATTTTTCAGCGTTTCCTCATCCAAAACTAGGAGAATGACACCCAGCTAAAGCACTGAGGGATCGGCAACCATGTCTGTAATAAACATCCCTTCAACAAACAAGTAAGACTTCTAGAATCAGATTCAAAATCAGATATCGAGATTATGCCCGTGATTTCCGCAACTTGGACCTTAGGTTACCGGCTCTAGCTCATAAAAGAAGGTCGGAATAAGTGGGCACTCTCTTCTGATCGTCAATACGAACCCAATCACTAAGGAAGGTAACTCACCTAGGTAGAAAGGAGCAACGTGTCTTTAGAAAACTTTTTTGAATTTGAACTATAAAAATGGTATTTTAATTCCATTCTACGATAGTACATTTCTTTCGTTGTGCAAGTCAGCGTTCTAGATAGGCGCACTTCGATTTAAAAACGAGTTCCCACACCTGAAGGAGCCATAGTTATTCTTGCACTCCGGAAAAACCACATCCTTTATGTAATTCGAACACTGGGTTATATTTTATGATACCATAGGCGATGATTTTCCATTTTGTCAAACGCGATAGCTATCTTTCTCTTTCAACTTTCTTAGGAAACAGAAAGCAATGAAATCGACCTTTCCTACTATCTATGCAGAATTAATCAGCTCCAGAGGAAATGGAGACTACGATGATATGGATATGCTGTTGAAGTGCAGGGCGGTAACGACCACGGATCAAACACAAATCGCCTAGTCATGATTTGGGTTTCTTCGCCAGAATAAGCTTTCATAACTCCGTAAGCATCGTGGTGGGGGTCATTTCTCCTAATACAAGGTTACTCATCCATCCTCGGTTTTCTCTTACCTTGGATGCTTTTGGGAATTTAACTTATAGTACAAACCACTTTAAGTCATCCATGTATCATTAGACCAGCCGAGCTATTAATTCCAAGTAATAAATAGAACACACAAGTAATAAGTAGGCGCACACCGAGCACCCCACTCACAATTCAATAGATTGTTGATCTAGCAGGCCAAGGGCAAGGGGCTACGATCGAGCTAAACACTGACATTGTGATTCCGAATCGCAAAAAGCTAAGATGAAAATGCTGAGCATCCGCGTAAGAAAAAAGATCTTAATGAAAATTATGAGTTCCGTTCTAACTGTACCCATTTTAGTGAATCAATAAACATAACAAGTTATATTTTTACTGAAAATGGATTATTACGTGCCTGATTAAACCATTCTACCATGGAAGTACTCATGAATCATTTGAGGCACATGATGTTCTATGAGTTTAAAAAGGCAGTCAGCAGCATAAGAGGCTAGAACTATTCCCTCTGTTTATGAGAAGTATGAATGAAAGGAAATGCAGAGGATCGCTTGCGAAATTCAGTGCAAGTGGAGATATCAGTCTTCGTAAAGAGGACGTTTGAAGCAGGCCAGCAAGTGGCTCATCGTGCGTCATATGTTAACTTAGAACTAACGGTTTAGCTCCGTTCAAACTCTACATCTCTTCAACATCATCTTCAAAACTTCCAATAATCCCTAACGTTTAAAAACTGATTCCCGCATCCTGAATAGTCGGAAGCAATCTAAATTAGGAGTTCTTCATTCTAGTTAATTCAATTGGAAAAGTATACTGCTTCAATTTTGTGGGACTAGTGAGGGTCAAAGCACGTTAAAATGCTTATATTTAATATCCATAACTGGGGCGTCTAAACCAAGACTAAGGAAGAATGACCTGCTCTAATAAATGGAAAAATGACAATGATGGTTCATCAGGACACAGAAAGTACCACTTCGCAAAAGTTTGAGGAACGAGGGTTAGAGAAAATTCATCCACCTGAAAAGTACTTCCCAATAAGGGTTCATGGAATTGTCGAATCGACCTAGGGAAATAGCGAGTCACCGAACATTTCCAGCCACCCTCTTCTGCCCATCCAAAGCAAAATGCTTTACCTAGGGCACCAGCCAGCAAAGGACGTCCTCTTCATGCGGCTCTGCAATTGACCTCCGAAGGGTGCTCCGTGCGCTTGCAACTGGACACAGACTCTGCCATTCCCACCATAACTTGTTTTGGTAAAGATCGGATAACCGAAAATGGGGCAATCGAGGATCAATTTATTTAACTCTTCAGGTGATCGAATTCTGCTGTCAGAGTCATTTCTTTGCTATAAGTTGACCACAGTCTTGCACAGCGATCTGTTACATTTCTAACCTTAAAACAATCACCTTGGTCTTGACTTGATCGGAAAATTCAATCACCTGACGTCTGACTGCCGTCTGGATGACTCATTCAGAGGTGTGCGGTTGGCAAATGCACACAAGAAGCAGTATATCGACCCCAACGTTAGGCGACTCTCTCCCTCCCCCCTCACCCAGGGGAAAAGACGCATTTGCTTACATGTATGTAGATGAAGACTTTCCTCCACTTCCAACACAGCGAGTACCACCGTATTATACAGGAGATCCACCACCACCGCATCAAGCAACACCGCCGCCTATGATGCTCATGGATATTTCCGATGACCTGGACCAGGCGCGAGACCAGGATCGTTAGAAGGGACGCCACTACCGTATGAAGGACCTAGATCAGGATGTAAACGACGCCCAGCCGGGAGTAGTGGTGGGCCACCTAGAGGATCACGCGGTGGTTTGCTGGGTGAAGGAGGCGGAGGTGCAGGTGAAAGAAACAGTTACCTTTGACTGTGAATGCTCAAGCTGACAATATGCAACACTTCAAGATTTTCTATGTAACTTACATAAATCACTTTAATTGCATACTGACAATCGATATTTTTGCAATTTGTGTATATTTAGCAAATGGAGTTTGTTCATCAAAGTTCTCAAAATCTGATAGGATGAATAAATTACCCAAGTTGGAATCAAAGGAACCCAATTTAGAATAAAGGTTTCTTTATCCTTGAATTTTCCCTTTATTAACATGCAATATTCATAATTTCAACTGATACTCAGAAAAAGTTACTTCGTCCGATCAACTCTATTCAATTACTTTGTATCATTCACTTAACTCTACAGTATATGTTAATATTAGGGCAAATGGTGTTGGGCAGAATTACCTCCATGTTAATTCAATTTTCCAATTTTTGTAAATTTGTAATCTCTACACTTGATGTTCCTCTGTGTATGTGCACGATTTTTGGCATTTTTTGGCACCACATGGAATGCCTAGCACTGTTAATAATAATTGCTTTTAATGTTGCGTCTCAGCCATAAATGTTGGCCTTGAGTTGGTTATTAGGTTACAAAACCATCAGAGTTAAGTTTGAGCTGTTTATAATGAAGTAGACAGTATGAATGAATGAACTAATGAATTGCTTTGTTTCGATAGACCTCCGATGTCAAGGCTCCCTTCTTGGCACGCAGGCAATTTGCAATTAGTGTACACCACTTGGTTTTGGAGATCTTCTTTGGTGCATTCTCCAGAGAATCAGCAGAATGCTTGGCAATAGGTAGATGACTGAAAGATTTAAAACATTTCCTTCTTCTCGACACTTTTCAACTCAAGAGCAGTAACATATTTTGTCTCGAGAAATTTAGCGATGTGCCATGAAGCTAGCAAATAGTCATCATATAGGTGCTATGATAGCCATATTGGAAAGAATCGTGTTCCCCAATGCCACGCAAATATTGCGGCCTAGTGTACAGATTGGCTGCCGGATTTCGCATCAGGAACTGCAGGACAATCATGCATGGATTGATGGGTGACAGAGCACCCGTCCTGCAGTTTCTGTTCGAAAAAGGATTCGCATTTAACGTCTCTGCTGGGTAAATTATCAATGCCATTTCCCTAGTAAAGGTTACTCAAGACAACTTTCTTGCAGATGAAATTCTCGTTGCCAGCGGCAAGGTTACATTTGAGGTAATAATAAATTCCAATAGGTAAAACGAATGCTTATCTGCAGTATTCATTGGCAAAGGTGATTCGTAGCACAATGTATGTTTGCAGAACAATGCATGAGAATTGACACTTTCTGGCTTTTGAGGAGTAAGATGACACCACGAGATTCCTTTCAGTTTTAGGAATATTAAATTGTACTATATTAAATATATACAAATATATATTTAGTGTTCTAAGAGTTAAATTTAAGTTAATTCATAAAACATTATAATACGAAACACTGGAAAGGAAAGTCTAGCATCAATTGCTAGATGGAACTAATCTTAAGCGAATTCACAA